>QAXN01002199.1:1569-12887 GCA_004335795.1 Chlamydomonas sp. 3222 | reverse complement strand
CAAGCAACCTTGCTCAACAGCAGCCGGCCGGCCGCGGCGGTGAGGCAGGGTAGCATTTGCTGGCTTAGAGTTATGCCGCACACGAGGTTACTTGAATGCAATGAATTTAAGCTACGTTGTGGCCAAGGCGGCATGAACGGTTGCTGCCGTAGGGCGTGCGTGGCATGGGCATGCATATGCCCAAGGCTTCGTTGTGTGTTGGTGCGTGAGGGACCGACCTTATGTGACAAGACCAGCCGCTACTAAGCAGTTGTTTCAAAGGTTGCCAGGTGGTGTGCGACATATCTTCCCAGAGATAACCACAGCCCGGGCGGCGGGATGTTGGGCACGCACTGACGCCGCAGCAAGAGGGAGCCTGACACTCGCGTTATCCTGCTCCATTGACAGATGTGAAGGCATGTATCGCAGATATCCCGCTGTGCCCCTTGCGCAAACGGCAGTTCCAGTTCCAGTTCGAGCTATCAAACGCACTCTTCATGCCTGCCCACAGAGCATTGACAGCGAGCATTTCATTCATGGAACGTATTATATCTTTTCAACATTCTCTGGTTATAAGCAGCTGGTAGGCATCAAGTGCCGGTAACCCGCCGGCTGCTGTGTACCGGACATGTCGACACGTGTCTTCGGCACACGGGACTTCGAAAGCGGCAGTCAGGGGGGCGCCCCGAACCGGCGCTTGCCCTTTGGTAGCTTTGCAAGTATCGGCCCTTCAATCACAGGTGCCGTCTTGGGTGGAAGCAAGTACCGGCATCGGGACCGGTATTCGGCCTTCCTCAACGCAAGCTCCCGTCCTCACGCTCCCCTGCTCCCGCCGTTACAGGTGCCATAGCAGTGCGGGAATCAGGGGAGCACCACTGCTGGGGCTTGGTGGCAGAAACCGGGAAGCGATGCTGGCGGCTCTGGCAGTCCTGATGCAGCTTGCCTGCTTAGCCGCAGTGGCCACGTCGCAATCCCCACCTCGCCAGCAGGTGAGTATCTTTTTCGAATGCGCCTTGGGATGCACAAGGATTGTTCGCCACGCGCGCATCTCATCCGGACGGTCACCCTCACAGCAGCAAAGACCATGCGTGGCCTACGCCTGCTGCCTGCGGTCTGCAACACGTACGGTTTACATATGTGCGAACCATTCGGCTGTGGTCATTAGTTTGCCGTGGCTACATACATATGTGCGTGTCCACGCAACTGCATCAATACACAGCGCAGGGCCGCAGGCGGACCTGGGCGGACACTAGGACAGTGAACCACACCATGTTGCTTGCGACACTTGCCTTGGGAACGATCATCATGCAAGTACAGGTTCCGAACACGAGTTTACACATGATTTGAAGCAGGCACGCCAGCCTCAGACACAGTACCCATCACCCTGGCCCCTGGCGACCGCACTGGGCGCCACCGCACAAGTTTGCAGCACCGCGCGACGTTGGTATAGCCCCCGTTGCCGGATGGTATGGCCCTGGGCTCTGGAACGGGACCAAAAGTAAAAATATTACCTGCAACCTGAAATCTTCGAGTGGCTGCTGCCTGGCCGGCTTGCTTGCTTATATCGTGCCGGTGTGCGCTATGAGCTCTGTTTCCCAACACACCCTGCCCGCCAGCAGGCAAAGGCAAACAGCACGCTGCTTCTCATCAGCAACGACTGCACCCTCCGCGGCGAACGGCAGTGCGACCTGGACACCGCCAGCTTCCTGGCCCGGCACTACCCAAAGCACCAGCAGCTAGCCCGCTTCATGGAACGCACACAGTCGTGCATCTCGTCAGGCCCGGTACAGCTTCTCTGGGGAAGCGCACAACGGGAAACCCGTTCTGGTGAAGACGGGCCCGCCACCGTGCTGAGGGCCGACCTCATGGGTGAAAATCTGCGGCTTGCGGCGAATTACACCAATCGCTTCAGTATGACGAGCGACAACATCTCGCTGCCGGCGGGCACCCATGCGGCAGATGCGTGCTCAACGGGCTGCGGGCTCGGTACGCTGCGCTTTCAGCACGGTGGCGGATTTTTATCCATCGTGGGCGACAGCGGCCTTAACACCTACATTCGGGAAACGGCCCTGTCGGGAGACGTCTGCAGCACTGCGCGTGGTTGGAGCCAGAGCTTTGGCCGGCTGGCTGGCGTGCTGGGGACGTCCGTACCGACAGACAGCTCGGGCAAAAGCGTGCTGACGGTGCCTAGCGCAGCGTTCTGTGTCTTCGAGTTCAGTGGTTGTTTGCCGCAAAGCTACGCCCAGAAGGATTTTGCGCAACTGCTGGCCGGTGGGGACGTAGCCGGGCGGCTGCTTGAAACCCTGGAGTTCTGGTCCGGGGACGCTCTGAGCGCTGTGCAACGCCCGATGGTCAGGGGAGCTTCCGTGCTGATCTCCAACGTGACCGCACAGATACTGAAAGGAGCGGTCGTCAGTCAGGTGCGTGCGTGCACTGTACCCACGTGCAGACCCAGCAGGGTGGAGTTTCGTGCAACAACGAGCAGCCGCGTGTGCAAGCCCATCCGTGTAATGAACAATTATGGCGCTGCTTTCCTCCCTCACGTTCGCTCTTTGGCGCGTTCTGTTGTCAGCAGCTAAGCACTCTCATGTTGCAACACCCTGCCCATGCGCAGATGCTGCTGCAGTCGCAGGCATTGAGCACGGTGGCGACGTCCTCTTTCGTTTTCGCCAAGGCCCTCGTGGACACGAAGCTGCTGGTTGCCAAGGACGTGGAGCTCGCCGTACTCCTCCGCCGTACGGCAACCGCCTCGGAGCTGTGCAGCAGCCTCACCACCGACCCATCCACCTGCCGCAACACCACAGATGCTTTGGCCGCAGCCGCGGACCGCGCCATCAACGAGACGTGCGTCCCCACCGACCTGGACGAGTTCTCTGACTGCTGCAGTGTCCCATCGCTACAGTACCGCGCTCGGGGTCTGGTTGGGCAGCTCCCTGACAGCTTCATGGCCGCACCGCTGACAGACTTCCGTGATAACCCCCAGCTGTGCGGGCTGGTGACACGCCAAAGTGGCGCAAACTCCACGTACCTGCTGCGCAACAGCAACGTCCGTCTGTCCCTGGCAGACCTGCCGGCTTTTGATGCTGACGTGGTGGTAAGGCAGGTGAGCCACCCGCACGTGCGTGACGCAAGGCAGGTTTGCGCTTGAGCGAGTAGGACTACAGAATGCATGGTGCTGTTGCGGCTTGGCAAAGTGCCATGTGACGCAGATTGGGGTCGGTCGAGGATGCAGGATGGATAGGGCTCAGAGGGTAGGTGTCAGCAGGAGCTGTCCCACGTACGGCAACCGCAAGTGGGTAGCACCGACCTTGAGCACGAGCGAATGCATGGTGGCTCGAAAGAAGCAAACACCTTCGTGCTTGCGGTGCAATCAAAGGTGGACGGCAAGAAGTGGTATCCAACGTGCCTATCCATACATCAGCCCCAACGCCTTTTCACAGATCACAGTATGCCATTGATGATGCCCCTTTTGCTGCAGGTCCATGGGCCGCTTGGCAACGACCTCATGTCGTACAACCTGCAGGGCCCTGTCCGGGAGGGGGACGCTGTGCGCGTGTGCGCCCTGTTGGAAACCGGCGGCGTCACCATCGGAACGTTCAACAAAGGCTGCCGACCGGTGATGAGCGCTGCGGCGATGAGGCAAAAGGGGTGAGATGCGCTGACGTGGCAACGACGTTGCCCGCTGCCTGCTTGATGACGGGCCGTTGACTTGCAGCCGCGCAGACCCATGGGTCTTCCCCATGGCCCCACAGCCCCACTTGCCACTCACCACGTGGAGTACCTACCTTTTGCAAATGCAAGCGCTTCCCAAGTAGCCTGAGCTGTGCTTGGCGCGCACTTGCTCGTGTGCCGCCATTCCCAACGCACCGCTCATTCTTGCACGTTACGGTCCGTGTGCAGGTGCCTGAACACTACCGACTATTTCCTTGGCATCTTTGCCTCTGCTCTGCGCATCGACGAGTACAACCGCTTCATCAAACCCTTGGATCCGGGCCTGGCCTGTGGGGAAGACGGCAAAAAGCAACGCGTCAAGGTTGCGGGAGTGGTGTGGGGTGTGACCATGGGTTGTACTGCAGCCCTGTACCTTGTGTACATATGTATATGGGTGCAGAGGTATAATGACGATATCGGTGCGGGCCGGCCGCATGAGAAGTGCTGCCAGTGTGTCCGGGATTGCTTTGCTGGCAAGGGCAACACGTTACTCTTTTTCTTTGAGATTACGATGCTGTTGGTGGACGAGGTGAGTGACTGGATCTTTGTATCCCAGGTGGCCGAGTACGGCAACGTCCGTGTCGTACTCATTCTGGGGTGGATACACTTCATGAAAAACGCGGTGGTAGTAGTTGCAACACTGGTCTCACTTGTAGGGTATACAGGGAGGGTCGACGACACCGATTACTTTCCCGGTTGTTGCTCTTTGGGCTGTTACGCGTTCTTGGGCTTCCTGTACGTGTTCATCGGGCTATGGATCTGCGTGGCCGCCTCGGTTTCCTTGCGCAAGGTTGGTGTTCTCAAGCACACGATCTTTGTCACCCGCCTTGCTAAGCAGGTGCGAGACATGTTCCTGGCATGCTCCTTCTGCGGCTTGCTTTTGAATGTTATCTTGTACGCTGTGTGCGGCTTTGCACGGGGGGGACACAAGGATGCCGGCAAATGCTCGTCACTGACGGATTCCGGCTGCTGCTGCCAGGCTGCGCACAAGCTTTATGATCACGTGGAGCCACTGATGGGCCTGCACAATGGTCTAATCCTGTGGGAGGTGCTAGGGGAGGCATTTGCGCAGAGTGTTGCCCAATCCGTCATGTGGACGAGTGGCGGCGCCCTAGCGCCCACTGGCGTGTTTGTCATGAGCTGCTTCACGTCGGTGCTGGCCTTGACGTACGCTATGTGCAAGGAGATGTCGCTGCGGTACAAGTTGTCTTACCAGGGCACGGATGCCAGAGGCACGGACTCAATGTTTTCGTTTGCGAGTAGCAGGCTTTCTGGAAGGGACGACCGGGATGGCGGCGGCACTGAGGTTGCTTATGATGGTGGGCACGAAGGTGGCGCTGGAGGCGGAGGCGGCGGCACACGGTGCTACGGGTCTCAGAACGCCCAGCGGAGGAGGTTAGCTGGGAGGCAAGGGGCGACAGGTGACCACCAGCAGTACCCTCCTGTTGTCACCTGCAACCCCGTCTACGACTGCCCCCAAGTGCAAGACTGTGAGGCAGGTAGGAGGCGCATGTGCACTCTTGCTGGCATCCATGCATCTGAATTTCACCTTGCAGCGATACGATGGGAGCTTGCAGCGATAGATACGGTACGGTAGTGCTGTACTGTCACTGGTGTACAAGCAGTTCCACGTGCGTCCGCGTGCGTGCTGTGTGCGGTGTCTCGTGCAAGCAGATGGCTTGCATGCTATGCTTGGGCACCGACCGCGTCGTCACTCGCTAGAGGGTAGGAAGATCCCGACCTAGCCATGATCAGGGGCGTCTCTCCTGCCCGCGAGGAATCTGTGCACAAACTGCCGCACAGAGGCAGGGCACCCATTCACGGCCCTGCCGTGTGCATGTGCGCGAGCCCCGTGCTGAAGCATGCCCACTGGCATCCCTCCAGGTACATACCGGTACCCCATGCAGTCGGCAGCGCCGCAGGCGGCACCGGCCAGGCCCGGTGGAGTCGCAGGCCAGCGTCGAGCAACGGGCGTCGAGGACATTGTGTTGCAGTTCCCAGCAGGTGGGTGACCGTGCACCTATGAGATGGGACACAAAAACAGCGTTGAGGAGGGATGAGGAGTAGGTCAGGCTGGTGCAGAAAGTACTGGCGAGGGGTGCATCGCATCACCGCTCGCAAGTATTCTCATTGTGTGTGACAAGCCGCCCTGGTTACCACACGTATGCCGCCGGGATAGTATGTGTGCCAGTCGAATACCAAAGCTCTGGACGTATATTAGGCATGCATTCCGCAGAGCAAGTGGTTGTTGGCGTACGTGCGTCCATGTCCCTTCATTCAGCACCCAGTGCGTGGCGGCCTTGCACCTACGTATACCGTACGTGCCCCGTTCATGTGTCGTTCCGTCCACCCGCATGTATGCAGGCAACGGCGGCTGGCCCTACATGTCTCCAGCAGCCGGCCACGGTGCGCGGCAGCAAGGCTGTGGGATGGGAGCTGCTGCCCGGCCGGCACCAACCCGACACACGTCGCAGCCGGGCCACAACACGATGTATTATCACGTCCCAGCACAATGGACGCCGCCCAAGCGTGGCATCAGCGGCATACCGCAAATGCCGAGCGGCCGGTACAGTTCTCCAGGGGTATAGGCTAGGCCCCATCGTATGCACGCACTCTGCCAGGGTGCGTGCGACAAGCCCAGGCAGTCACAGCGCCAGGTGCATACCTTAAGGTTTATTTACTTACTTGTATTGTATGGGTGCACGCATGGCTGCTGCTTGGGCAGCTGTCCGAGGCGCTTGTGCGAGCTGCACCACCTTGCGTGGGTGTGTTATGTCGCTGCGTACGCTGGTACGCAAACAACGAATGGAGCTGCTCGCGCTTGTCCCATACCGCATGATGCTACGGTATCGTCGTACTGTTCACACTGACGTACTATGACACGGTACAGACACTTTGGTGTATCAACCTCGCAATGGTGGGGTTTCCTGATTGTGTATGCGGTCAACCTGCTGGCCGGCACCAATGTGATGCATAGTTGGCAGCATGTGCGGGGGCTGCTGCCCTCTGCTCCACTCTCTGCTTGCGTGCAACGTCGCTTCTTACAGCATGCAAGGAACAGTTGCATTTCTGCTGTTTGCATGGCAATTTGTGGTGTGCTTTCCGTGAGACTATGTACTGTCATATGTATGATGCTTTCAGAAGCATTCGTGATTGACACAGTGAACGCTGCGGCTTGACGACCGGATGGAGCCACAGGCCTGCCTGTGCCTGTGCCGTGAGTTTCTGCCCGCACATGGAAGCGGTGTAGCGTACATTACATCGAAGAGACGAAGCGGAAGCTCATCGTCCTGTGATTGTAACCGAATTCACACATGCGACATGCCCTGTGACAGGTGCCCTGCTTCTCAATGGACTGCCCGTCAGACACGTGCCAGGATCCAGGGAGCGCATGTTATCCTTTTGCTGAGATTCGAGTTGAGCTTGCATGACTGCAGGCGTGGCTTCAGCAGCCCCAACCACCCATGTGCTGGGTTCAGGGGAACCCTGGGCACCACGAAACACGCTTTTGGGTCCGCAAAACCCGCCAAGGACGGCAGGTTGGCCACTTACAACCGCTCAATACAACAGTCCATCAGCGGCGGCCCATCATTCTGCAGCGCTCCATTGAGGCAGCAGCCGCATCCAGAAACAACCCGCACCCATAACACCGTCACAACTGGTCACAACTGCCCATGAGACTTACGCCAGATGTCCAAGGGTGGGTGGGTGGGAAAGCAAACAGCAACAACGACTCGGGTCTTGTGCTAGCGCCCTACACTAGCTGGCTGCCATCACAGACTCGGCGTCGGGTTCTCAAGCGTCATACAAGTCAGCAGCTAGCGCCGCGCGACAGGCCGAGAAAAGCAACACCGACATGGGAGCAAAGGAACACTTTTACACCACCTACTCAGTTGGCAACAACGAACTCCACAACTGCCGTACACGGCCTTTGACCGGCCCCAAACTCCATCTATCTTTAGCTGATGCTCAAAATGAACTTTAGGCCAGTGGGACGGTTGAACCGCCGGTGACGATCCTTCGGTAATACCTTCATGGACAAGTCATTTCCTCATTAAGGCTATATAAATTACCCTGACATCTCTGCTGTTTGTGACCAGGAGTGCTGCAGTGTTGTGCGGATTTCCCGCCAAACCGCAAACGGCACTTACGGTCAAGCGTCCCTGGGGTAATCCTTGCTGATCGCAGCAGCTTCATTCATGTTTCTTTTATGTTTACGTGCGCCAAGCACCTCATGCAAGCGGATCGCTGCGACTGACAGGCAGCAAGGGACCGTCGGATGCCATGCGCAGGGGCGTGCGGTGGGGTGCGGGGGGCACCGTGGAGGGAGGCACGCTGTTGCGCTGATGAAGGCTGGTGGGTGCTGGACGGAAGCGTTGGGCGTTGTAGGGCTGTGCGTCCGTGGCAGGCTTTTGACGGGGCAGACTCCTCCCCACGCCGCGTGGGCCCGCCGCCCACATGTGCCAACTGCAACACGCCCGACCCTATGCCTGTAGTCACACGCACCGTCGCGCCCGCACACAAGGCATATATTCAGGTTGCCAACCTGTACCACACGCTCTGCACCACAGCCCCGCGCTGAATTTTCAAACCAGCCTTTAGGACTACACCTGCCCCACCCGCCCCTCCGCCCCACCGCGCCCCTCCTTCAAGGCCACCAACCTGCTGCGCACGCTGTCCGGGTAGGCTGCAACCACAAATGCCCACATGATAACCCAGCCAACCTACACCTGCCCCACCCGCCCCTCCGCCCCACTGCGCCCCTCCCCCAAGGCCACCAACCTGCTGCGCACGCTGCGCTCGCTGGGCCTGCTGGACGGCGGCGGCATCGGGCCGGCGGCGGGCACGGCGTCCGACGCGGCGGCGCTAGCGGCGCTGGCGGGCGGCGGCAGCGGCGGCGACACGGAGCTGAGCAGGAGGGTGGCGGCGCTGTTGCGCCTCGTGCTGGAGCAGATGCACAGGTGGGTGGGCTACGGGTGCCACAAACACAGCTTGGCTTATTGTACTGTAGGTGTGTTACAAGGTTTCCACACCCTTCACTAACCAACCCTCCCATTTCGTCCGCCCTTTTGACCTCCAATGCCGGTTTGCTCTGTGTGACCGTGCGACTGGGTATGACTCAAAATGTTTTTACCTTTCGTCCTTTCCTCGCAAACCCCGCCTCCCCCCAGAGGCGCCACCAACGCCCGCACCCCTTCACCGGGCCCCACCGCTCCGGCATCTGGCCGCAGCCGGCGCCCTCCAACGCCTCCCTGGCGCCCGGCATAGAGGTACGGCAGCGCACACTGCCGTACACCCTGCCGTGTATGCCGCCGGTCCGCGCGGCAGTGCCCCGTGACGTTTGTGTGCAACACTGGCGCGCCTGCCCTGTCTGCCTGACCGCAACGCATGGCCTCGATGCGCACTCTGTGATTCCATGCATGAGCTCCTGGGCCTTTACTCCCTCTCCTCCTTCGCCTCCGTCATTGTCCATTCGCTATCACTGCTTTCCATCCACCCTTTTCAGTCATGGTAGAGCTTGTGATTACTTGATAGGGCTTTAAGAGGTCAAGGTTGTCCCTCAGTCTTGGCCCAATCGGCTCGTTTCCCCCTTCCCTTTACGGACTCCTTCGCCATTCCTACCGCCCAACCCCTCCTCCCTCCCCCCTAGTGACTTGTTCACCCCGCCCAAATCCCGTTCCCCCCCAGTGTCCCTCATGGGCATGACCTTCAAGGTGCCTCACAAGCGACGCGGTGGACACCTTCAAGGACGCACGTGTGTTCCAGGTGGGGCGGGAAGGGAGCAGGGTGGCGGGCACGTGTGTTCTAGGTGGGGCGGGGAGGACCGCCGCAGCAAGAACGGCGGCTGTGGTTTGATAAGCATAGCAGCATCCGCATATTACCGTACGGTACTGTTTGCAGCAGGTACAAATGATGGCCGTCGCATGCCGCCCTTCGCCCCGCCCGCTGCCCCCAGGTTGACCTGCAGTACCCCGCCTCCAAGGCGGCCAAGGCGGCGGAGGAGGCGCGGCAGCTGGGGATCAGCCGCCTGCCGGGGGCGGCGCTGCCCACGGTGGGTCGGGCGTGTGGGCGTGGGCGTGAAAGGGGTGCAACGGGCAATGTGGCGGCGACCTGCGGGAGGCTTCCGTGTGCAGTGGCAGCAGGCATCCAACACACGTTTGCTCACATTTCCTGTCCACCTCTGCACGAGGACTAGGGTCTAGGAGCTGGCGTGTCGCTGATTATGACCTGTTATGTGGTATCTGACCAGATCTGACCCTGGAACCCTTGGGCCCCAGGACGCCCCCGGTACCACGACCTCATTCGCGGACGGAGCTGCTCCGCCGGTCGCTGCTGGCCACCAGCTGCACGCGCGCGTGGGTGGAGGCCAGGCGCAGCTGGTCGCTGGTGCGGCGCAGCAGGCTGCCAAAGACGTTGCCAAGGTGTATAGCGTAGCAGAATGCGGCGCGGCATGACAGGAAGCATATTGTATATCAACGCAGTTACGGGCAGGCAGCTGTCCACGGCTGAGGCGATATGACAGGCACTGTGGAGATGTGTGCCTTCGCCAACGTGTGTCTTAGCTTGGTGCACCTGCACTTCAGCACGCTCGTGGATGAAACAGAGCCTG
The DNA here is from genome assembly GCA_004335795.1 of Chlamydomonas sp. 3222. Lineage (NCBI taxonomy): Eukaryota > Viridiplantae > Chlorophyta > Chlorophyceae > Chlamydomonadales > Chlamydomonadaceae > Chlamydomonas > Chlamydomonas sp. 3222. The sequence goes on along the minus strand of QAXN01002199.1, from coordinate 2,587 downwards.
AGGCATGGTTTTTAGGTGCCGTACAGGTCTGCTAAGGGAACGGGCACCCTGATTGTTAGCGATACCGTATGGTGGCTGGCCCGTGCCGTACCACAACGTTGAGGCACCAGGGGGTTCTGGAGCTTGTGCTGGTGCTATTTCGGCCTGTCCAGGACGAGAACCGTATTGTTTTACGGTGGTCTTGATGACTCTCTTGACTTTGCCGTGCTCATGTACGATATGTTCTGCACCTGTGCAGGCGTCAGGGCTTGACCGTATTGGGCAGTTGCGCACAATTGAGTTGTGGTCCTGTGCAGAATCCGGTGGCCTAGTCAATCACCGTCGCCTTACCAGTAACCCTGCGTTTCCTGAGAAAGAAAGGGGTGTAGGTAGCTGCACTACGTTGCACGTGATGGAATGGACGGAGCTGCAAAGAGCTGAGGTGCCGTTGTACGGCACGCAGTGTGACAGGCGTCCCATGCAGCCTCTGTGGCCTGCAGGACTTGAGGCGGACCCAGGGCAACGGTGGACCCGGCCACGTGCTCACGTGCAGCCCTGCACGGCTGCAGAGCCCTGTGATAGCTTGGATTCTTGGATACCATATCCAGAGTGCGCTTGTCAAGCACGGCGTTTGTGCTTGCTCCCGACTTGGCAACGGTATAATTCCGAGCAGGGTTCCGGGCTGCACCTCTCGCGCCTCGAGTTCGTTGGCGGACCGGTACCACCGGTGCTTGCCAGACGCAAACGGGAAACGGCCCAGCGATTCACGCCTTCTATTCAAAAAGGTCCGACCCACATCTATAATACCAAATCCTCTGTGACCGGTCTGTCAAGGCTAGGAGACTGCTCAACCACGAACAAGCCAGAGTCGCAACAGCTTGGCGCGATCCACAATTTTATACTGTCCTCAGCACTGTGTAATGCAGCGAGAGGAAGTTGCGATGAAGATCGGGCCGCTCACCGTCCGGCTGCTACAGCGGCCGCTTTGGGGTGAGGGTGGGGCGCTTGGGGCGAGGACCGAGGGCCGGCAGGTGCAAGT
>QAXN01002198.1:0-12897 GCA_004335795.1 Chlamydomonas sp. 3222 | reverse complement strand
CCTCCACCCCCGCCGCCTCCTCCTCCTGGCCAAGGTAAGACCTTCGGCCCCTACGTTGTTGCATGTTGTAGGTACGGTAAGGACAAACGCTTACTGACTATGATGCTTACTTTTCTTGCAGCGTTCTGCCTGTGCTTGGAGCACGACGCCATCCAGTTGGAGTTCGACGTGAAGTTCCCGAACGGCACCAAGGTCGGCAAGACGCAGGTGTACATTCACAACGACTACACTGGTGCCGAGTACCCCAAGCTGGTGATTGCAAACCGTCTTGACGAAGGTAAGCCGTTGAACAAACACCCATGGTTGCCCTCAGGGTTCCATTTCCAGCATCTCGGGAAGCCTTGCCTGGAACGTTTCGTTGTTGCCCCGCTGTACCAAGTAACGTCCCGCTGAATGCACCTGCAGGCAACTTCTTCCGCAAGACGTCCGGCACGTCCAACTCGGGCAAGCCCTACGTGCTGCCGAACAAGATCACGCTGCTGGAGCAGCTTGACGGGCCTGACGGCAACCTTGTCCGCGAGTGGATTGAGGACACCACGGAGGATTGCGGAATCAACGGTGGTGCTTCTGCCGTTGAGTTTACCATCACGCCCGACCTGGTGCAGTGCCCGTACGACAACGGCTTCAGGCAGTACGTGCGCGTGTGGGACCAGCTCTTCGTCGGTGACAAGGTGCGTGCCTGCTTGCCGGATGCGGTAAAGGCAGCTCTCACAGGCACCTGGCGGTTGGTGCCGGATGATTGCCTGCTGCCCGACTTCACCCGTTTGCCTCTGCTATGCTCTCGGGCCCGTGCCTCCGTCTTGCTTACTGACCTTGTGCATTTCTCTTTGTCCCCTGTGCAGCCCTGCGATGACTACCAGTTCAAGGACAAGGTGTACAACAGGCAGGCCGACGAGATCGCCAGCAACACTTACGACTTCTCGCTCGAGTGCTGCCAGTGCGAGTTCACGTACGAGCCGCCTCACGAGCCGGAGGAGCCTACCAGGCCACCACTGCCACCGCTGCCGCCGCGCAAGCCCAAGATGCCCCCATCCCCGAACCGCCCCCCGCGTCCCCCGGACCCACCCCGGCCGGTCTCCCGCCGGCGCCCCCGCCACTGGTAGACGCCATGGCGACATAATAAGTTGATACTAGCAGTAACAAATTGGACATCAACTTGAATTAGGTTGTGATGTAGCTTGTAGGGCCTTTCCTTGATGGACGCAAAGGCCGTTGGAAGGGCTGGGCCCATTACATGTAACAGGTGTGATCACGCCCTCTGATGGGCGCATATTATCAGCTGATATTGGTCACGATGCATGTTGTCAGGTGGCTTGCACGAACTTTCACACATTATTTTGCGCCTGCACCTTGATTCCCCACAACCCATGCATGTCAGCCAGTACGGGCTGCTTAACGATCTTTCTCTTGCAGAACCGTCGATAGGGCGATGTCATCACTTTGAGTAGGCATCAACTGTCACTTATACAATTGCTAATGCACCCACCCATTCTGGATTTGTGGACACAACACGTCATGTTCGGCTGTTTGCTATTATTGGTGCTCGTTGCTAAATTGATCAGTAGGGTCGCTGTTAATACTCCCTTAAATCTTGGACTGTTGTGCCCGTCTTATTAGCCCATGTTTAGTGTATTTACGGCCCATGCCAGATAGGGACCCTGGCCAATGCACGCCCAAGTATGTGGTGTGTACCGCCGAGATGCACATGGGGACAAGTAAGCCTCCTGGCGTGTCCAGCCGTGCTACGAGTTGTGTGACTCGTGGTGAAGTGTGCCTCAATGGGACGAGATGAGGTGCGCGACTGTTTGAGCCTCTACCTGAAGCTCCATGTGTAATGTACTGTACGTGCTCGGGCCCCCCATCCCAGCTACATATCACCAGCACCACGGACCAACGGCCAACGTCAAAGTGTGGCAGTAGGCAGGGCAGGCCTCAGTCACACACTCACGGCATGAAAGGTGAATGCACATACATTGGCTTTGCAACGTCGTCACTCGTACGGTAAGTGGAAGTTGAGAATGTACCGGTACCGTTGGACTCCCCTGGTGTGGGAGCTCCAAGGGCATTGGAGCGGGTCAGCACGTGAGTCGCTCGGTACATGGAATGCATCTGGTCGTACACGTGTTATAATTAGCCTGCACACACTGCAAGGAGTCCATGGGAGGCGACCGCGTGTACGGTGTACATGGGTATACCAGTATACGAAGGTTCCTCAGCACGTCCGTCCGCAACATGCCCTGTTTTAGGTAGGCGTATGGCCTGGTAGGTGCTGCTTGTTTGGGTGGGTTAGGTGCGGTTGGGGTTCTATATGAACGGGTGAAGGGTCCTACGCCGTGTTCCTTGGAGCTTTATCCCTCTTCCATTGCCCGCATGCAGGGGCCGGGAGCTTCAGCATTCCACAAAGCAGGGGAGCTGCCCCTGCCACGAAGTGGGTCCCAGCGTGGCGGGGGTCATCACGCCATCATCTGTACAGGTATGCATCGACAGCTTCACAGTACTACCATAGGAGTCTCGGTGCCGTACCGTAGGGGTCGCGATTGCGCAACCCCATGCTGGTGGTAGAAACCAGGGGAGCTCCCCTGGTAGAGACCGAGGCATGTTGGCACGGGTAACCTGTTCCTCCCCTACCTTGCACGGCGCAGCGAGTGCCAAGCTACCAACCAGTCGGGTGGGATGGTGGGTGCCACCTCCAGCACGCAAACACGCTGCACCTAACAGCCTGCTAGCTGCTACGGACCCTGCTACGGACACGGTTACTATGGCAATTCCTGGATCAGGGGATGTCCTCTCCTGGTGTGTTGCCGGACACCGCACCCCCAAGAACGGCACAAAGGTTGTCCACAATTTCCTCGAATGCATACGGTATGATTTGGATATAGGCACACCGTTCGCATTTGTCAGTACGTTCTCAGGTTGCCTGGGACGCTCCTGGTGTCACCATTGCGCCAAGCCCCACCTTAGGCCCAGACTGCATTAGGCAGAAGTACGACAGGAGCAGATCTTGATCGTATCTATGGGCAGCATAGCCGTGCGTATGCCAATGAGAACGCAGTTCAAGACAGGAACCGACGACCTCAGCTGGGCCATGCATGGCGACGGAGGTGGCCACGTGCCAGGTGCAGGACGGAAGTGAGCAGCCCATGACCAAGCAGTTACACGCACCATGCGGCAAACATAGCCCTAGAGCACTCTGTCAATGCTAAGCAAATCTGCTTTGCATCTCCCACGTCCTAGCCCAGTGGGAAATGCAGCGCTTATGGGAGAGAGCTCCCCTGGCAACCATGATGCACGGCATGCATGTCTCCACTTTGCAAGCATGCGCTTGCAAAACTATTGAACATGGTTGATGTAGTTCTCAGCGACTATATGAATTCGGGCGTTAGGAGCGCTGAGGCGCGAGGGCGTGAAGACTAGAAGAGCCTGGTTCTCAAGTGTCACCTTGTGAACCAGCAACGACTCAGTGAAAGCCTTTTGGTCCAGTATTCATTCTAGCACTGCGGACCTCGACTTTTCACCTGCATCTGGACCAGGATTTGGTCCTCATGCCTTCGGGTGAAGCGACTCTGTTTCAAACATTACTTCTGCAGCATTTTTAGATGCGAACTCAATAGCATGAGGAGTGTTATGCAACTCCTGTCTTGCTGAGGTGACTACCGTTTCGGACAGCTGCGCAAGCCGTTGACTTTTGAGTACTTCGGTGGCAGGGCGCTCCCCAACGCCATGTCCGGCACTATGGGCGACTCGACGCGTACGCGTCTGGCGGGGCTGGTCCGCGCTGCGAACGCGGGGGGTGGGGGCGACAGGGCGCCGGGCGCGTACATTGGTGGCTATGGCGGAGGCATGGGAGGCACATGGTCAAAGGCTCCAACCAACAGGGGCATCCTTGACCAGCCTAAGGCATCCGAGGCGGCAGGGGGAGCTGGAGGAGGTGGTGGAGGCGGACCAGCCAGGTGCGGTATCATAGCGCCTTGGGGTTTCAGCCAGCAGCTCACCCATGTGTAGGCCGTTTGGCAGGTCATTGCTGCGGGGGTAGGATACACCTGGCCGAAGCTGTAGTCATACGTTCACTGTCCCACAGCAAACGAGGCATGTTGCCGTAGATGGCTTGCCAGGAGGGTTGGTGCTCTTACGGTGCTTAGTGTACTGCATCAATGAACCTGTACGGACACCGTTTAAAGCTTGGCACAAACGCAAGCACCTGCGCTGGGATCAGGACTGTTGCGTCAGTACCTTTTGCGAGACGCAGTCCTGTCATACCGTACCCGTAGACACTCATCCAACCATTGAGCCATGTGTATCCACTTCCGCTTCCTCATTTTCGCTGTGTACCAGACGTCCAGCTTGCCTGACATTCCACTGCGCAGGCCATCGTCTGCCGGTCGCCAGCGCCCCAACTCCGCAGGTGGCATGGGCGGAACCTCGGGCCACGGCGCGGGCGCTGGAGCAGGCGGGACGCATGGAAATGCCCAGGGGGTCAGGGACCGCATTAAACCTGCATCGGCGGGCGTGAAGAGCGCCTGGGATGAGGCGCCCAAGAGCCTCCCGCGGGCGCCGCCACACGGCCTGACCTCAAGTAAGTTGGCGAAAGCGCCAGTGCGCCGTCATACACACTGCATACAAACAGCTTCCGATAGCCGCTGTGCGGTCCTTTGCAGCCACGCACATTCCAGTAACTAACCTTGCGGGCCACCTTTATCAAGTATGATTGCAGCACATGCTGCCCTGCCTTGCGTGCAGCCCGACCAATCAAGCCAGCCTCTGCCACTTTAGCGGGTGGCAGGACCACCAAGCCGCTCACCGGCATAGGCATGGACCTCAAGACCCCCGGCACGGGCCAGATGGAGGCGGTGGGGGGCGGGCTGGCGTCCACCAGGTCAAGGGCGGGGGCAGGGGGCGGGGGCGGCGGCGGCGGGGGCATCTTCGGCAGCCCTGGGGGCCCACGCGGCCGCGAGACACCCAAGACCTTTGTGTCGTACGATACGGGGCCTGTGCCCATGGGCCGTGCGGCGTACGCACAGCAGCACCCTTCTCCGCCGGAGCAACAGATGAGCGGCATGCCGCTCAGGTAGGGAGGGCCGTGGCAGCTTGGCAGGGTTGTCGTAGCGGATCCAGATCTGTACTGTATCCGCCGCAGGCCAACTGTCGCACAGCCGTACAATTTACAGTTGTCAACTATCTATATGCCCGCAGCAACAGTGGCTACACGCCTTACGGTGATGCGGGCAGCGCGCCTGAGCCCACCGAGGCGGGGCTGGCCATGCTTGAGGACCAGATCCGCGACGCGCTGAGGGCGCGGAGGTCCGTGTACGAGGACAGCAAGACCATGCTTCTCAAGATGTTCAAGTGCGTGGGCGGGCAGCGGCTGGACAGCGTGCTAGGGGATCTTGCTGAAGTCAGGGTCATTGCTGCGGGCTAGGTGACCTGTGCAACATTTGCCGGAGGGATAGTATGCCGCCGACGTGCGTGCTTGCCAGATAAGCGACCCTGCCGTTGGCCGCCAGGCCGTTTCATCCCAGTGTCTTACATGGCTTTGCACTGCGTGTAGTTCGGTTCTCTACTGTTCCTGCTTCTGCTTCATGTCTACGTATCTGATTGTCGTTTTTGCGCATACCTGCACAGGGCTGTGGATGATGGCAGCGGCGACGTTAGCTGGGATGAGTTCTGCGCCATCTGCAGCCAGCTGGACGTGCCGTGCAGCCTGACGGAGGTGCAGCGCCTGTTCGAGCGCTTCGGCTACAAGGACCGCTTGCCGTACACCCGCTTTGCACACGTGCTGCTCACGCAGCCCAGCAGGCAGCTGGCGGAGGAGCTGCCAAGTGAGTGCTTCCATGGGTTGACATGCCGCACCGTGTTGGACTAATACCGTGTGTGCTGTACTGCTCACCTGGGACATTCGGGTGCTCACCGACGAGGCCACGCTGCTTCCAACGTAACGGAAGCGCTGTGCAAGGCTTGCATTTTGCACTCTACAGTTGGCGCACGCCACTCAGCGCGAATGCACAGACTGACGAATACCCGTCAAACGTACGGTGTGCCATGCTGTGGCTTTGTGCGGCTCATGCAGCCCGCGCGGGCCCCTTCCGCGACGTCATGGCTGCGGACTTCCACGGCAAGGTGCGTGACAAGCGCTGCCGCAAGCCGCTCTACACTCCCTCCAGTTGGGACCCCAAGGTTGACGCCGCGCGCTCGGCGGAGCTGCCGAACGCCCGCCTGGTGCTGCAGTTCGTGTACGGCTTTAACGGTGAGGGCGCTCCTACCGGATTTGCCCCGCTGTTGGAACTCTACATGCCAGTGCCGGTGTGTTAGCTAGGTGCGGTGGCTGTGGGCTAGCTATGTGGCATCAGTGTGTGCGTGTCCCAGGGTTGTACTGTTGGCGCCACACGCAGGCAAGGACGCTACCAGCCAAAACCTGTTCTACAACGCCGCTGGCCAGCCGGTGTACTTTGTGGCTGGCGTGGGCGTCGTGTACACGCCACGTGGCAGTGGGGCGAGTACGGGGTCGCAGGCCACGCCCGCCTCCACCTCCGTGGTGGGGCCGGGGGGCCACAGCCAACACTTCTTCCTGGGCCACACCGACGACATCAAGGCCATGGCGGTGTGCAACGCCGAGGTGGACGTCAACGGGCGGAAGTACCCAGCCAAGACGGTGGTGGCCACGGCGCAGGTGGGCGTGGGGCCAAACGTCTGGCAGCGAATGAGGCACTGGGAGCCCTTGGCAAAATGGTGGCGCCCCAGCAGTGCTTACACCACTAAGCGGTCGCATGTGGCCTTTTGTTGCGCAGCAGCACGCAGCCTGCATCTCAAAGCGCACCTCGACGTCACGTTGGCATTATTGGCCGCCGCTTATCTCCGCAACCCCTTGCTTTGTGAAGTAGCACATTCTGCTGTGCCCCGAAACGCTCTCCCTCGCTGTCTGCCCTGCGCAGGTCAGCAGCCACGATGAGGGCGCCTACATCTGCGTGTGGGACAGCCGGCTGGGCTCGCAGCAGGGTGAGCCGCAGTTGGTGCGGCTCAGCCCCCGCAAGGACAAGGAGGACCGCGGCTTCAGCGCGCTGGGCTTCTCGCCCGACGGCGTGTACCTGACGGCGGTGGCCAACGACAACAGCCACACCGTCTACGTGTACGACTGGAGGCGCAGCAGGCTGGTGGACTCGGGCAAGGGCCAGATGGGCGACCCGCCGCAGGTGAGGGGGCAGGGCTAGTGGACTCGGCGCCTGGGTAGAGACGCAGCAAGTGCAGGATGTAGGATTGTGAGGACGGATGCTGGTTCAGGAGCGGGCAAGCAAGCGTGTGTAGGTTTCAAAGGGTAGTAGCGTTGTAGAGAGAGGGGCAAGGGGCCACGACCGCATGCAACATAGGACCCATGCATCTTACAGTGTCCCTTCAACGAAGGTCGGCCTGCTCTCTCGCAGGTGTACGGTGTAGAGTGGAACCCGCATGCCGGGCGCTATCCCGCAGTGCCGCACGCCTTCCTGACGTTCGGCAAGAAGCACATTAAGATGTGGACCAGTGAGGGCGGGCGCTGGGCGCCCAAGCAGCTAACCACGGGGCGGCTGGACATGCAGAACGTGCACAGCGCCGCGTGGCTGCCGCCGCGCCAGGAGGGCAGCGCCGAGTGCCTGGTGGTGGCGGGGATGGCGGACGGGCAGCTGTACATCTTCAAGGTGCGTCACGGACTCACGGTTCAGAAACTGGGCGGCACCGCACAAGCGCCTCCTTGACGCGCTGCCTTGGCGGTGGTCAGATGAGCGCTGTGCTGTACCAGTAAACATACCGGTACTGCCTTTTCAACAGTGGAGCGCCGTCCTGGCCGAAAGGCAAGGCGCCAACCGCAGTGAATTGAGCTGCAACGCCCGGTGTGTGCTCCCCGTTGATCAGCGCGGTGTGCCTTTTACGAGTTCACCCGTACTGCCATGCCCCTTGCTGCGTGCTTTTTGCTGCCGACAGGGCACTGTGGCCGTCAAGTCTATCGCTGCGCACGCCAAGGGGCCGCAGGCTATCCAGCCCGACGGCCACGTGGCATACACAGGCGTGCGCGGCATGAGGCTGGTGGAGACCCGGGACTCCGCCAGCGGGGCCGTCACGGGCAGGGTGCTGCTTTCGGGTGGGCGGAAGGGCGTGGAGTGGGGCATCAGGGTGCAGCGTGGCGAGAGGATGAACGTGGGCGCCGCCTTGGTTGTCGGGATCTCAGTTAAATTAGCGCATGAAGAGATGCTAGGTTAGGTGCGCACCACAAGGGCATCGCTCTAGGAGCCACCTGCAAACCTCCTTGTCGCCAGGACGCCCCTGCACAGTGGTTACCTGGCATGCCGGCTATGATAGACACAGGACGATGCGCCTCACTACCTCCCAGCAGCGGTTGTTATGGTGCGTGTGTACCAGCCATTGCCGTAGCAACGACCTGGCCATGCCACGACTACCATACTTGCGTCTTAAACCGATTAATTACCTTTCATCAATTTGGGTTTCCGCCGCTACCCAGAGCCCACGCTCACTAACGCTCACAATGCCAACTTCCATGCGTGCCAGGCGGCGCGGACAGCACCATCCTGCGCTGGGACGTGAGCGACGGCTCCCTGGCGGAGGGGCGCTTCGCGGGCCCTCCCCTGGTGCTGCGTTCCTCGCTGCCGGACCGCGGGCACAGCATCCGCGCGCTGGACTATGACGTGGCGCGGGGCGTGGTGCTGGTGGGCACCAACCAGTGCAACATCATGGAGGTCACCGAGACGTCACAGGTGCGCACCAGTGAACCGATCTGGCGCGCGTATGGACGGAGACAACGTTGAAACGCTTGGGCTTTGGCAGCGGTTGAGCGGCTTATAAGGCAAAAGCCAAGGCAAACCGGTGCCATATGGGCAGCGGAAGTGCTCCTCCCCATGTAGTAGCGCGTCGTGAGGAACCCAGAGGCAACAGGACTACGCCATTAGTTGTGGGAACAGCCAGTGTGCCTAGGGCGCCCACGCTGCTGCCTGCACATTGACACAGCCAGCCCTCCTCTCACCGCCATTGCACACCACCTGCCCACATGCAACCTCCCAAGCCACACCGGGAACTCATGCAACCTTACCACCCTGCGCACCCCATGCGTACCACGCCACCGCCCTTCCTCGCTCTCCAGGACGTGCTGGTGTACGGCCACTGCGACGACGTGTGGGCGGTGGCGTGGCACCCCACACAGCCGCACCGCGCCGCCACGGTGTCCGACAAGGTGGTGTACGTGTGGGACGTGGAGGCAAGGCACATGGAGCGCTCCGCGGTGGTGGGCTTTGCGGCGCGCGCTGTGGCGTTCTCCACCAGGGCGCTGGAGCCGGACGGGGCCACGCACCACATCGCTGTCGGGGGTGCCAAGGGAGATCTCATGGTGCGCGCAGGGCGGGATCCGGGGCATACGCTCCTTTGACGCAAAAGCATGCCCCGGCGGATGGTTGTGCGCCGGGATGTGATAGAGGCGTGAGTGAGCATGCGGGGATCGGGTTGCGCATGCACAAGTGCACAGGCTGTTGACCGCGACCACTGCGGTGAGGTACTTGCCTGTAAGCTGTGCGGCGCAGCTGGCCAGGAGGGGTTGGGAGTTTTCCGCAGGGACGCCTGTATAGCGCAAGTAGTCACAGTCATTGCGGCCCATGCCCGCGCCACCCCTGTTCTTAGGTGCTGCTGGAGGGCACCCTGCAGCCGGTGCACAAGGCCAAGGACAGCCGTGAGGGCATCACCGACATCAAGTACTCCCCGGACTGCCGCCTCATGGCTGCCGCCACCGCTGACACTTGGATCGACATCTACTCCGTCACCAAGGGCTACCAGCGTGTGCAGCGGTGCACGGGACACAGGTAAGGTGCAGGAGTGGCAGCCGCACCGGGCTCCCTGCTATGTTGACGCAGATCGATACCCGTACGCACGTCCGCAAGCGCACCTTGCAACTGGTGGCCAGCTGAGGAAGTGATACTGCTAGCCGCAGCACCACTGCTCCATTTGGGCACCTTGCAAGCAAAGTGGCCTTTGCCCACGAATTGCCCTCGTTCGCTCACAGTGCACCAGGCGCATGCCCCAACTGACATCTGCAACTCCGCGGCGCGTAGTACCGGTACGAGTTGGCTTGGTATGAGTTGCCTGACTTGGACCCCGGGTTGACACTGCACCACACGCCCTTCCCCGGTCTTCCCCTTCAGCTCCACGGTGCGCGGCATCGACTGGTCCACCGACAGCTCCATCCTGCAGAGCGACAGCGCGGACATGGAGCTGCTGGTGTGGAACGCCCGGACAGGTCGGGTTGTACGACTATACGCACTATACACACTAGTCTACAGCGGCCCCCAGCCTAGTCTACACTACACACTATACACACGGCCCTACCGGCATGCACAACTACCTGGGGGCCGCTGCGCATTGCAAGTGCTACTGGTGGACGAACTGCAATTTAAGAGACGAGCAAGCTCGTACCTGCCCTAGTACTTGGCTCACAGCTACAGGGGTGGGGGCTGGGGCAGGGACCGCCTGGCTGCACCCCTACCCTGTTACCCACACGTGCGAGCTTGCACCAACGGACCCAAATGCCATGGTAGCACACGGGCACGGTGCCTGAGATGCCGCAGATGGTATCTGGGTCATCATGGTCTACGCGGTCTCTGGTGCGGGGCGGCGCGATAGTGGCATGTGGCTTGGCAGCCTGCAGCTCGCTTAGGCGCACCCTTTTTGCTTTCCGCTTTGGGGTGCTGGTAAATCATTTGCCACCCTTGAATATGGACCTTGCGCTGCGATTCGCAAAGCTGCATTTACATTTGCCCTCGCCACGCATGGCCCCTCTATCTCCACCATTCATTCCCCGTCCCCCACCCTGCGCTACGCCTTCGCCTCAATCCCCACAGGCAAGCAGATCCCCATCCCCTCTCGCGACGTGCAGTACGCCACCTACACGCTGCGCCTCGGCTTCCCCGTCATGGGCATCTGGCCCGACTACTCGGACGGCACCGACGTCAATGCCGTGCACCGCTCCGCGCACGGCGACCTGCTGGCTACCTGCGATGACGACGGCCTGGTCAAGCTGTTCAACTGCCCCTGCGTGCTAGACGACGCGCCGCACCGCGCTTACCGCGGCCACAGCAGCCACGTCATGGGCGTGCGCTTCAACTGCACCGACAGCACCGTGGTGGGTGGGAGGCAGAGCGCAAGGAGCTGACGCGGGTGTCGTGCAACGCAGCGGTGCTGTGGCTAGGCAGCAGGAGGATGGAGCACGACACGTGTTTGCTTGGGCACTGGGTGCTTGGATGCGGGGGTAAAAGGTAGGCCGCAGGGAGAGCAAGGCGCTGGTGTAAAACTGTCTCACTAGGAGGGAGTAATACCGCGGCACAGTGGAAGCAGGGCCGAAGCGCCTGTGGATGGGAGGCTTGCGGCATTGGTTGTGGCAGCCAACGACTTGACTGATCCGACGCCCTTTCCGCCTGCTTTGTACCGGTGCTATGCGGCTTTGCAGGTCAGCGTGGGGGGCTACGACTGGGGCATGTTCCAGTTCGCGGTGGTGCAGCTGGAGGCGGTGGAACACGGGCCCAACCTGCCGCAGAAGGTCTGGGGCGCGTTGGACCCCGAAGGTACGTGACTGGCGTTTCTGGCACGCCGCGAACTGGGCTGCTGGTAGACCGCATGTGCGCCATACAATCTTACGAGTGGTTGCGGAAAGGAACTGAGGTACGTACATAGCCTCATTACACTGAGTGGCGCAAGCAAGCGCATCGCATCTGAATCGCCACAGCAGTGCAGTGCACCGGTATTGTGCGCTGCTACGTAGTACCTGCTGCCTTGGTGCTTTCGTACCTGGTACCTGGTACCCGAAACAGTGTCGTCCCGTCTCGCGTGGCCCATCAGGTCGCTCCTACGGCTGGACGTTCACGCCGTACGATGTCAGGCAGGGCGGCGCACAGGATGCGGTTGGGGCCCCTGCAGCCGCGCCAGCAGGTGGCAGGGCAGCCCTGGTCGGTGGCCCGTCCGGTAGTGTCGCAGCCTCCACTTCACAACCCACGTCAGCCTCCGGGGCTGTGTTCTCCAAAGGGCCTGGTGCGAGGTCTCCACAGCCTATGCCGTATGGGGACGACGAGGACGTTGGCGAGGAGCTGGCGGCAGGAGCTAGCGTCGGGGGAGGCAGAGGGATGACGAGGAACACAACGCCTGAGGGGCGTATGCACTTCAGCCAGGGGATAGGGGGTGAGAGCGACCAGGAGGACTTCTAGTGCAACCACGTGCTGAGGCAACGCGTTTGATGGCCCTGCCGGAGGCTTTTTGTGCATGTTGGCTCACGGGGCAGATGTGATGAGGGCGTCAGTACGTAATGTGGACTGGAAAGCGTGGCAGAGTGCATTATGCTAAGAGTGTAGGCTGATGGGCACAGCGTCATGATGCGAGGGAACTACAGGTGCAGCAGGTACACTTGCATTGTTGTGTATCTCAATAAGTTGCGGGATGGCTGCAACGGGACATGCCGTGAAGCGGTACCAACGGGAACTAACAAGAAGTGGCTCTGTTACGGAGTCTACAGCCATGCCAAGTGTTTGCCACAGTCACTGATGTGGTTGGGCGATGGCCTGGCTTCAGCAAACTAGATGAGAGCTTGTATGCAGTCACCGTTGTCTAAATCCGGTCGTACAGGGTGCAGTTCACTTCGTCTCGTCTCTTGTTGTCTTGTTTCGTGCGGGCTCACCTGTAAATACGGGCCAGGGCCCAGCAGGGGTGCATATTTGGGACACGTTGAACGAACCTGCCTGACGAGGCTGTAGGACCAGGTAGAGTTATAAAATGGCATCGGTAACCGTGACTGCGCGCGCGCAAAGAATGACACGTCTACCGTACTGCGCGCGCGCACTAGCATTAGTGCGTGTTTGGGCTTTAAACCTGCTGTATCAATGCTTGGTA
>QAXN01002196.1:0-12924 GCA_004335795.1 Chlamydomonas sp. 3222 | reverse complement strand
AAAGCGTTTTTTCCGCCGAGTCCCACAGCCGCCACGCCACCACTTTAGCCCTATACGCTCTGCGGGTTTCACCCTGAATCGCTTCCGCCACGCCACCACTTTAGCCCTACGCTCTGCGGGTTTCACCCTGAATCGCTTCGGTGATGTGGCGTTTAACAAGCTGCGGAGTGCTCTCACATACGGTATCGTCTCTGCTTACAATTGCACAGCCTGAGTGGGCCCAAGCTATCAGTTGGGCAATCCATGCCCGACTCCTTCCCAAGTCGAGACACCACACAAAAGCCCGAACGGAGCGAAGTGGCCGACACGTGTCTGGCCAGCCTGGGGCAGCATGCACGTGAGCGCAAGCGGCACCACCTTTGTTCAGGGTCTCTCAGCTCAAAGATGACAGTGCACCCACAAGGATGATGTGGCCACAGCACCCGGAATGTAACACACAAAATGCCAAAAAAGAAACGCTTTACTTGCTCTCTCGTTGCTGCCATACAGCACACCCACAATACTGGGCGGCAGGAGAAGGGTAGTACCCATCGACCCACCAATCATAGACAGCAAAGTACTGACGCTGGCCACTGCACCACGCATGCAGTATTACAGCTGTCCTAGCTTGATCGCGTCAACTCGCCCGCCTCTCACACGCTGATGCCTGCTGACAATGGATATGTCCACTGGGGCCGTGCTGATGCCAGAAGAATTAAGACTGCACGGCAATCATCAAAGCTAAGGGAAGACAAAGTCCCTCTCCGTAGGCACATCACCGGTATCAATATGTACCGTGCCAGTCACACACGTAGACGCTCTAGTCACGTGCTATACAAGCAAGGCATCATGGGCCTGACGTAACACTGCTATCCCTGAGCTTCAAGTGAAGACCGAAACCGTCCGTAGGGGGGCGGCAAACTCACGGCGCCCGTGCAAGGTACTTGAACACTCACCACTGCTCGGCCCCAACACATGAGCTACACACCAAACTGGCAACGTAGGCGGCTACACCACTGCATACTCATTACATGCCTTCCTGGCGGCAAGCACAGCGCAACCAGCAAACCACACACACTGACGCGGCCGAGCCAACAAATACAAGTACATCACAGAAAAACTCCATAGCACGGCCGGCAATGATGCCCCGTAGAGTACATGCACACCCTGCTGACACTCATGTATGTGCAACCCCAAAAAGACACTCCACGGCAATTGAGCTTCACTGCCCCCCTGCCGCATTCGCTCCTGTGGTGAGGCACCCCACAGCACCACCGGCATCGCTGTTCCCGCACTGCTCCCGGCCACCGCTGCACTCCCCTCGTGCCGTTTGCACACCACCTTTACGCGCCTCCTTACACAAACACCACCTCACGCCGCCCGGTCTCCCGGCCTCCCACTCTCCTTCCCTCCCTGCATGCCCATCCTCGCCCGCACGCTGTTCCCACGCAAATCACGCGTTACCCGCTCACTCGTCCCACCAGGGCCCGCACACGAAGCGCAGCGCTCCCGTGAGGCGCCACTGCCAGGCCAGCTCGTGGTGACCCGCGCCCTCCTCCACCAGGAACCGCAGCCGACCGCCCGCCATACCCTGCCACCAGACACGGCGTTGGCAGGGAAGGGACAGGGGGTATTTCGAGTTCGACTGAGGCATATCGGCAGGGAGATGCCCAGAAACAAGCAACGAAGCCGACATCCCGCCCTGCCCTGCCAATATACGGTCCGTTGGCACGGGAGGGACAAGGGATTTTTGCCGAGGCGTATCGGCATGGAGCACGCCTTAACCAGGGAACGCAGCGTAACCCCCCACCATGCCCTGACAGGGGCCAAGGGAAGGTACCGATGTTCCCAGGGCAACCGCAACCGCAAGCACCGCCGCCCACCCTGGCCCCTCACGACTCCACAGGCCCACAGTGCCGATTGCGCTGAGAGTATGACTTAGCGCGGCTAACGTCCCCAGCACCGACGCTGCACCGTACCTGCTCCTCCAGTATGCGCGCGGCCTCGTGGCAGTAGCCCAGCAGCAGTCCGTCCACGTCCTCCCGCACGTGGTCGCGCGTGGCGCTGTACTCGCGCGTGCCGCAGCCCAGGAACAGCCGTGCAGGGAGCATGCCGCGGTGCACGCGCATGTCCTGCGGCGGGGAACAGGGCGGCGGGAAACAGGGTGTGGGTTAAACAGCCATCGGGGTTCATGTTGGGACGAAGTGCAATGACTGTGCACCAATCCTTGTGCGGACAGTGTGCCATGGTGCACGCGAATGTCCTGCGTCAGGTACAAGCAGGCGCGGGGGTTACGAGGACAGGTGCGGCTGTGGCCCACAGCATGTGAGCTACAGGTCCACCCTGTCCCAAACATGCACAACGCCCTCGAGCGGAACGCTCCCGGGCAGCTGCGGCCTGCCACGACCATGCTCCAGAGCAACACAGAACTTTTCCTCTATGCCACATGGCGCCCGCACCTGCAGGAAGCGGCCCTCCGCCACCCACAGGCTGGGGCTCTCCACCAGGACCGCCCCGAACACGTGCGGGTAGTGCAGCGCGGCGTAAAGCGCAGCCACGCCCGCGAAGGAGCCCCCGCCGAACGCCACCTTGGCAGGGTCGGAGGACACCGAGTAGCGGGCCTGCACCTGTAAGGGGAGGCGCAGGGGAAGGGCGGGGGAGGGTTTGACGCTTAGGCCCCTGGGCCATGCAAGGCCCGCTGAAATTCGCGGACAGCCAGGCGAGGAGGTGGCGCAGTCAACGGCGCAGCGGAACTGTACTTACCTAAGAATCCCTGGTGCCAACGTGCGAGGATTACCAGCCTTCTGCCGTTGTCCTTCCCGTCTAACGAAAGCATCGAACAACCTTTTAAAGACCATACCCTCCCATGGCATAAGGTCCTTTTCTCGCCGCGCCATGTACAACTCCAGCCCTCATCCACCACCTCCCCTTTCGTGCACACAAGCCACGAACCCACAGTCCCATGCTAACCCACACGCACCAGCGGCATCAGCTCCTCCACCAGTCGCCCCATGTATGCCTCCAGCCCGCCCCCCGGCCACCGCTCCGCGTCGCCCCGAAAGCCGCCCGCGCCGCTGCCGGGCGGGTACGGCAGGTAGTTGAGCGAGCGCATGGCGCCCGCCGAGTCAACCGCCACGACCACGAAGGGCGGCAACTCCCCCCGCGTGATGAGGTCGGAAGCGGTGTAGCCCACGCGCCACGACACGCCCTGATGCGCCAGCCAGTCCTGTGTGAGGGCAAAGACGAAGTGCACGGTGCATGACCGGCATGAGGCAGGGGTAGCGAGTCGTCATGTTTGGCAAAGTTCGTGGGCTACTGATGTGTTGGGAACATTGGGAGAGATGGGAGGACAGGCTCTCGAGTTTCTTAAGCGCATGAGTTATTGATGGTGGGCGGACAGGGAGAAAGAGACTGCAAGCCCGTAAGCAACCGTCGGTGCTCACTGAGCGCTTTGGACGGGCGTTGCGCTCTTGCGCTGCCCGTTTGTTCTGCTCCGTGTTGCGAGCACGAACCGAGCTGCCCTTCGGACGACACCTTCGCGGCCGTGGCTGCGCCTACCTCGAACATGTTCTGCCCGTCGTTCATGTACAGCACGGGATAGCCCCCCGGCGGCGGGTTGGCGGCGTCGAAGCCGGGTGGTGTCCACACGCGCAGCCGCTTCTCCTCCGTCCATTTGCTAGCGCGGCTGCCGCCCTGGCGCTTGGCCAGCGTCAGGATGTGCAACGTGCCTGAGCGTGTACAGGGGAGAGACACTTACATGAATGTACGGTGACCTGGTGGACGATGCAACCTCTGCTTCCGGCACACAGTGAAAGCACACGGTACCAATCTAAAACACATGAGGGGGACGGATCGCACTTCTTCCTATGGGGCAACTATCTAACCAGCACAAACCGGCGTCCCCAAGGCAGCAAGTTGGTGCACAAAGCAAACAGTGTTGCTCCGAGCTGAACCCACCCGCTCCGTGCGGGGTGCTCTCCACGCTCTCCACCTCCCGCAGCGGCCGCTGCTCCTTCTGCTCCTCCTTTTCCTTGCCGCCCGCCGGCCTGCGCGCCTTGACGGGCAGCACGTAGTTGTTGCCCCTGTTGTTATCCCAGATGCCGTGGCCGTCCGTCAGCACGAACTGGAGGTCGGTGG
Organism: Chlamydomonas sp. 3222; assembly: GCA_004335795.1. Lineage (NCBI taxonomy): Eukaryota > Viridiplantae > Chlorophyta > Chlorophyceae > Chlamydomonadales > Chlamydomonadaceae > Chlamydomonas > Chlamydomonas sp. 3222. The sequence goes on along the minus strand of QAXN01002196.1, from coordinate 8,808 downwards.
CGTCAGCGGGGACAGTGACGGGGGTGCACCACCTGCACGTGTGGGAGGGTATTGGGGCGCCCAGGGACGCATGGAACCAAGGTCAAGGCGGCGAGCCAACGCGACGAGAAGGCGTGCAACAGGCCACGTCAAGCATGCTTTGTTTCTCCATGTTACGGTTCCTCAGCATGCTCTCGTTCTAGCCGCAACCCCCATGCTGCCGCTCCTTCCGCCTCCGTGATGCCTGCTGCCTTCTGCTTCCCCGTCCTGTCCCATTCCTTGGCCAGTGCCTTCCCCGTGGATCATGCCATACTCTCACCAGTCGATGTCCTCGCCCCTCCACAGGCTGGTGGGCTTGAGGTGCAGCTCCTGGCCCCCCGTGCTCCAGCCGTTGAAGCCCAGGTGCAGCCGCAGGTTGGGGTTTTCCTCCAGGCCTACGCAGCGCCGCCGGTTGACGTACAGCACGGCGGGCTCGCCCGCCAGCAGCACCTCCGGGGTGGTGAAGTACTTGGAGCCGCCGCGGCGGTGGGCGATGTCCTGCGAAGCCGTCCGGGTAATGGGAAGCCGTGAAGGCAATTGAGGCAGCGGGCGGGCATACAGACCGCCATGCAAAATTCCGAGAACAAGGCAAGTGCACACAAGGACGCACACTGACGCGCAAACGGCCGCTGAGACTACCGATCCTCTGACGCACGCACTGCCGTTCCTGCACCCACCTGCACGTTGCCCCAGCTGGCCCCCTCCTGCACCGCTTTGTCCACGGTGGCCGCCAGCTGGTCCGCGCTCATGCCCATGCGCACGCGGGCGTAGAAGTTGGCCCCCGCGTTGTTGTCCCACGTGCCTCCGCCGTCAGAGAAGGCCATGTGCAGCTCGTAGGCCTCGGGGGGCACCGTCAGGGAGGCCTGCAGGGGAGGCGACGGGAGCAAGGCTATGAAGCAATGCGCGTTCGGAACGCGAGTGGCGAAAGGTTCACCGCTCGAGGCCGCACAGCTGTAGGTACCGGTATCTGTCACGGCATCGCCGTATCCCCATGTCCCACCTGCAGCCAGGGCGCGGTGAGGTACTCCTCGATGGGCTGCTCGGGCACATGCACCTGAACCTGCACCTGCACGTCCACAGCGGCAATTGCCGGACCAGTACCTGCACCTGCCGCTGACTCAGCCTTCCCCCCCTTCATCGCCGCCTCAGCGGCTGCGTCAGCCTTCTCTCTCTCCTCCTCCGCAGTAGTTCCCGTACCCTTGGCTGCCGTTCCCACAGTTGCTGTGGCTGCCGCCGCAGCCGCAGAAGCAGCAGCAGCGGCAGCCGCAGCCTTGGCCTCCTCTCTCAACTGCTCCTCCTGCAGCCGCCGCCGCTCAGCTGCCTCCTCTTCAGCTTGCCGCCGCAGCAGCGACACCCCAACCGCCGGTACCATCTGGGTCTTGCCCGCGCCGACTGACCAGTGGACGTTGAACCCGTACGACAGCTGGAGCTTGTCGTACGGCGTGGATGATAGCGTAGCAGACCTGGAGCGGGGCAGCGGTGACCGCTTTGACGGTTGTGCCATTGATGCAGCTGAGAAAACAGGCTACCGGCAGTTCTGCTCATCATGTCATGCTTTGCAGTTTCCACCAATCGCATATCCCTACGCGATATGCGGGGGCCCCAACCGTCGCATACCTCTGTCCATGACCCAACCCTGAGCCTGAGCGCCGCGCACCCTGCACAAAACCAACTGTCTGCAATCCACAACACAGGCCTAGATACCTCCCTTCACAAGCAAGCTGTGCTGACACTCATTCGCGTGCATATGCCTGCATGCAGCGCGGCGATTGGCATACCACCAGCTGCGCCCCTCCTCACCGCGTGGGGTTGAAGTACACCACCGCCCGCGCGCCGGCCTTGGGCTTCCGCGGCACCGTGAAGTACAGCGCGCCCTGCGCGGCGCGGCGCGCCAGCAGCGGCCGCCACCAGGGGAGGCCCAGGTGCGCTAGCGCGCGCGGCAGGCGGCCCGCCCACGCGGACTCGGTGTGCGTAGCACCCTCCTCCACCTCCACCTGGGGGCACAGACAGGCGCGAAACAAGGCAGCTGTGAGTGCTGTGTTTTTATTCCAGCATAGAATTCTGCATATGACGATCAAAGACGTAAGGGTGTAATCCTTTCTCGGATATGTATGTAGAGCTGGCGCCGCGGTCCACCTTCACCTGGGGTGGCCACAGTGAACAGCTTCCTAAAACTTCCTGAACCCTGCAAACAGCAGTACGTAAGGGGGCCAACGTTCTGCACAATGGCCCTTGCACGCGGGCAGTGCATCTCGGCCCGCTTGCCAACTCGGTGTACCGGTATGCAACCTGGCGTCCGCCACCCCTGCGTGTTCAGTGGGTTCTTGAGCCTTTTTCTGCTCCCCTGCTCCCCCAACCGGTACCCCCCGCACAACCCCGCCCACGCCCACCTGCAGGCGCGATCCGCGGGCACGCCCTGCGCCGTCCCCATGCGCCATGCGCCCATGTCCCGCACGCCCGGCCCCTCTCCGCCCACCTGTAGGCGTGACCCGCGGGTCACCCCCTGCGCCTCCAGCAGCTCCGCTAGCTCATGCGTGTAGTCCACCAGCAGGTCGTCGAAGGCGGAGCCCTTGCCGCTCCGGATGCCGCTGTACTCCTGGAGGGAGGAAGCAAAGGGGAGGTGGGGTAGAAAACGGGGGCGGGTGTGAGGGTTCGACACTGTCACCGGCTGCTGTATGCAACTCCCGAACCTAGTCGGAGTGAAATGCATTCCCGAAGAACCCCATGGTCCCCACACCTTACCCTTCATGCCCGGTGCCACGAGGTCAACAAACACCGGTGCAACGGTACAACTGAAACCCAGGACAAACCCAGGATATCAATGTACAAGTATTTTGTTTACGCGCCGCACCTCCGTGCCCATGGCTAGGTACACGCGCTGCGGCCAGGGCCCTCCGTACGCGGGCAGCTCCTCCCTCAGCATGCGCTCCTCCCCGAACCACAGGCTGGGGCTCTCCACCAGCAGCCCCCCGAACACACCCGGGTGCCGCACGGCGCAGCACAGCGCGCAGATGCCGCCGAAGGAGGAGCCGCCGAAGGCGCGGAGGGCGGGGTCGGAGGAGACGCCGTACGCCTTCTCAGCGTACGGCAGGATCTCCTGCTGCCGCAGCAGGACAGGGCAGGCGGGAAGTGGAGTGGTGTATGTGTGTGTGCGAGAGTGCAGTTCAGTGCGTGTAGATGGACGGCCGAGACGGCGGCCTTTCACAGTGATCATCACGACATCACGCCCAGGACCCAAAGAGCTCCCCGCAAGTAGTTGTGCAAAGGCACGTCGGAACAGCACATTGTTATCTGCACATGTGCACGGTACGGAACCCCCACCAGTCCATCACAGGGGCGCATGGGCTTCCAACGTCCCGTTGCATCAGCACCTGAAGCCCGGTAAGCTCCGTGCTGAGATGCAACGAACCACGCGGGGGCGCAGTACAAGGCTTTCCATTTCCATCTGACCATCCCGCCATCCCGCGCAGGACGGACGCGACGGCGCCGCTGCCCCACCTGCACCACCGCCTGCAGGTAGGCGTCCACGCCGCCGCCCGGCCACTTCTCGGCATCCAGCCGGAAGCCGTTGGCGGTGCCGGGAGGGTACGGCAGGTAGTCGTACGAGCGGCTGCGGAAGGGCAACAGCACAGCAGCCGAGCATGTCACGAAAAGTAGCCGGGCAGGTGGGGTGGGGTCCGTCAGGGTGCGTGTACATATACAGTGCATGGCACCATCATGGCTGCCTTGCGCGTGCGACAAGTTACGCTACGCCGCTGCAGTCCACGCGCCCACGACGACCCATGGGCTGGGCAGGGACGGCACAGGGCACGTGCATGCCCCGTACACCGAAAGCGTGAAAGATGACGTGAGAGCCCAACACAAGTTGACGTGGACAGTGCTCAACGGCACGGCTCTCGGTTAGAGTGCCCTGAATACACAGGTAACACAGCACCCGGGCAACAACGGCATCACACATCGATCCCCCGCTGCACGCACGTTGCGCCGCTGTGGTCCATGCCCACAATGACAAAGGGAGGCAGCAGGCCCCCGCTGATGGCTTCCTCCGCCGCCTCTGCTGCGTGCCAGGAGGCCCCCGACAGCGACAGCCGCTCGTCAAACAGGTTCTGGCCGTCGTTGAGGTACAGCACAGGGTACGGCTCGTGCGCGGCGTCGGAGCGGGTGTAGCCTGGTGGAGGAGCGGGTGGGAGGAGTGGGAAAGGGGAAGAACTGCGCAGCTTGATGTGGGCCAGGCGAGGCGAGGATGGTGTCCAAGGATGGGGCAGGTTGGTGGGTGCTTTCTGGACGGCGCGTGGCCTGTCGTGGACATTCGTTGCCAAAGCTCCGCATCCCGCAGGCCATACCCCATCCCGTGGTTTTGATTGCGGCTATGGAGGATAATGTCAGGGTCCAAGGCGTGTAATTGGGCAGAAGGGCTGGGCACTTTTGTGGCCGGGGTCGTTCGTCTGCTCAAGCACCCATTTGTGGAGAACGCCCAACCCCTATCCCGTGACTGAGAACCGGACAAGAGCAAAGCCGCTTGAACTGCCACGCACCCACCCGGCGGCGTCCAGATGCGCAGCATACGCTCTCCCTTCCAGCATACAATGTCCAGCTGGCCCCCCGCCAGGGGCATGGACTTGACCAGGGAGAAGGGCTCCTGCGGTGGCTGCGGCGGTGGTTGAGAGGCGCTGGTGGTCGTGGTGGTGGTTGGAGCTGAGGTGGTTGTAGTTGTTGTGGTCGCCGCCAGGGAGGACATGGACGAGTCAGGATCGTCCAAGGCGGAGGGTTCGGATGTAGCTCCTTGCGCTTGGGCGGTGCCAGGAGCACTCGTGGTGGCCGTGGTGGTGGATGCGGAGTTCAGCTGGTGCAGGAGGTCGGCAGGGGCAGCGACGATGTTGTTCTGTTTAGCAGAGGCTGCTGCCGCTGAGGCGGACGCCTCTCCTACGGCTGATGGCACCTGTTGGGATGTGGGCAGGTACACCACGGGGATAGAGCAGGTTGGCTAAATGCTGGGTGGATGCCCTTGCTGCCTACCGCATGATTGCAGGTACATGGCACGATTGCTGTGCTGAGAAGGTCAACGACACACTGGTAAACCTGCTGCTCGTGTGACAGGGTGCACCTCCGCGCTGTTGCAGCGACCAGGCTCCACTCCCGCTCGAGAAACCCACGTATACCGAGATGTAGCATGCGAATCCGACACACGCCCTGTAGGCCGCACCTCAAACACAATGTGGCCGTCCAGTTCGGAGCTGTCGGCAGCTGCCGCGGATGAGAGAGCGCCGGGCGGAGCTGGGGCGGGCGATGGCCCAGCCGGCGGCGCGGCATGTACAGCCCACTGCGGGACATAAGAGGTCGCAGGGAGGGCGATCTGCGCGTCCCTTCTTTGCTTTTACGTAACTGCTACCTGTTTGGCGCTTGCATAAGAAGCACTTGCAATGGCTAAATGTAATGTACCGAAGACGAGCTGTCAAAAACAAACTCAGGTGCACAGCACTCAAGCGGTGCCAGCCCACAGCTGCTGTGCAACCCAGCGGACAACACTGCAGGTTCCATGAATGGTCGCATGAGCTTTACCGCATTTGCCAGCCTAGCCTGAGACGCAATGCAACATGTGCGAAGTCCCGTCCGCTGCCACCCATGTGCCTTGCATGCCCCACCACACGCAAGCTGCCGCTCGCGTGTCGCACCTGGGGCCGGCCACCCGGCCCGGTAGCACGAGGGGCACCGCTACCAGCACCAGCGGTACCAAGCATGAACGCCAGGGCGGCAGCTAGCGCCGACCTGGCCGCCCCAGCCCACCCCGCCTCCCAGCTACCATCCGCACCGGCGCTGGCATCAGCCGAAAATGCAGCCCCGGGCCTGACCTGGCGTAACTGTCTGCGGGGCCCTCGCAGGGTACAAGAGCTGCTGCTGTTGCCCAGAGTGGTGATGGCCAGGGGTGGCACCAGGGATGCTCGGTTGAGGCCAGCGCCGATGGGGCAGGGGCCATTGCACGGGCGGCTGTGGTGAAGGGCCGGAAGACGAATCGACAGGGTACCAAAGATACTTTCAGGTAGGGCGTTTTGAACACGTGAAGGTGGTAGACCTCACGCGTGGTGTAACTTAAGCTATTGAATAGCTTGCACGATCGAAGAGGTGAAGCATAATGCAGCGTTGTGGTCGAGGGTCGCTGTGCACCTGTCATTGCGCTATCAAGGCCCCTGTCCCTTGCGCTCCCTGACAGAGTATGCCCACCTCCTGGGCAGCGCTCCGTGCCATAGGCGCCCGGTCTGCATTCTCGAACGACGTGAAGGGACTTCGTGGGCGACTGATGGTGCCCGACTGTGGACTTGTTTGCCCCAGTCCTTCGCCGTGGTTTAGAACCTCAAACAAAATGTCCTTGAGGCGCTCGCGCTCTCTGGCTTTCCCTTTGTCGCCAGAAAGTTGGGACGCACGTTGAAATGTAATGGCTTGAGGTATGCGCTCGCTAGCTTGGACGTCTGTACAGGTTACCCGTGCAAGTGCACACGGGCGGCAATGATTATGCGGAGCCGGTGAGGACCTCTAGCGCATCACGCGCTTTTTAGACGAATATCTCTGCGGAAGGCTACGGTGAAGGATGTGATCACAGGAGTGAGACTACAGAAACATGGACAAGTCTATAGATAGCTGTTGCAGCTGTGCTTCATAAGGCGTCATTCCGGGAGCACAAAGTGCGGTGCAACATCCTTCCCCGTGGGTAACGGCCAACGGTAGGTCCAATCTCCTTTTCGCCTTTAAAACGCCCGCGCAGTGCTCCCCGCAACCATTGTGCTGAACCCTGTCTCTAAACACGCAAACGATGCTGGTATGGACCACTTCCTGCAACAGCGGTTCAGCGCTCTTGGAGCGTCGAAGGAGCACTGGGAGCGCGTGAGGACCATGTACCAGGAAAGGCGCGACTCGTCTATGCAGCCCTGTATGGTGATATCTGATGTCCGGTCTGGCTTACGCACTGCCTTGGCTCAACCCGACCTTCACTCGACGCTGCCCGGCTACCCCGTTCTTCCACCAGTCCAGCCCGAAAGCACGCAGATACCTTCCCCTGCCTCCCCAATGGTTGAGTCTCCCCCCTGCCACCCATTTCTCATACCTTGCGACATGCAGGAGCCTCACCGCCACTACCACACTCTGTCCCACATCGCCCACATGCTGGCCTTCATGGACGCCGCCGTCGCTGCCGGTGTCCGCCTGCACGACACCGCTGCCGTCACATGGGCCGTGCTGTACCACGACGTGGTGTACGACCCTGCCCAGCATGGCGGGACGAATGAGCGCCAGTCGGCTGCCCTTGCCCGGGAGCACCTGACCCAGATGGCTGCGTGCGAGGAGCGCATCGCAGCTGTGGAGCACCTCATCTTGGCCACTGTACGACATGAACTACCCCCTTCCATCGCACAATATGACCACAACACACAGCCGCTGAGTGGCGATCCCAGCGGCGGGGCGGCGGAGGCTGGTCAAGCGGATGGAGAGGTCGGCTGCGTGGCCGCTCTGCAGGACGCAAATGCTGCTGTGTTGGGGCCAGGTGCGGCGGCGGCGGAGGCTTCCACGGCCAGGCAGGGTGCTGCGTTAGCTGCTGCAGTCGCACCAGCAGCAACACCGGTGGAGGGAATGGCCGCGGACGTAAGCACCGGCGAGGGCTGCTGTCTCCAAGGGCTGGTCGCCGTCGGCAGCCCCGAGACTGCTGCACCAGCTACGCCCCAGTCCGCGGACACCACCAGCAGCCCGACCTCAGTGCCCAGCCCCCTGACAGACTGCAAGCTGTTCCTGGACGCGGATCTATCCGTACTGGGCGGTACGACAGAGGAGTACGACACGTACGCCGCCGGGATAGCGCTGGAGTACGGAGGCCTGTACAGCAGGGAGGAGTACTGCGCGGGGCGGGCCAGGGTGCTGAGGTCGTTCCTAAATCGGCCTGCGCTGTACTTCACTGACTACGCACGAGATAAGCTGGAGGGCCGTGCACGGGCCAACCTGGAGAGGGAGCTGGCTGTCCTGGAGGGGAGTCGGTGACCTGATCCTGGCTTGGGCGCTACCAGGTCTTGCATGTTTACGTATCCGCCGTGCGTGCACTCGATAATTGAGGACTGCATTGCTGATGCGCCTCGCAGTGGGCAGTGTGAAGATGCAAGCAACCCTGCACACTGGCACATACTAATCCTGCTAAGCACCTTGGCACATAGTGAAAGAGGTCCTTGGTTCTGTTTCTTCTGTGGTGTGGAGCATTGCTCATTTGCACTCCCAGGGTGCGGTGCATGGCATGTGGGATGGCAACAACCGTGTTAAGCGGAGGTCAATCGGCTGATGACGCGGGCGGAAAGTTGATAAGCAGGCAGCTTGATGTAGCCATGTACACCTGCACCGCGTTGCGACTTGTGGAGTGGAGGCGGCGTAGAACTGTCCAGGACTGTCCGGTTGCCGGTTCGTTGAACGGTTACGTGCTGCAAACGCGCTGCGGTCGTGGACCGCCCCCGCCAGGAGAGGCGATTTTAGCCAAGGGTTCGTGAACTGCGTACATGGCTCCTACAATAAGCTTGATGGTTGATGCGGTACTTGGCAGACTCGCCACCAAGAGAGCCACGGTGCACGGTCCCGCGTCCCGACCTCCTATCGCACATCCGCGTGGTATCCATAAAGGGGTTGGGCAGTCTGGTACTACCGACAAGAAGCCTCAGATGCATAAGCGACATCCGCAACACGCTCAGCGTGTGCAAAGGGGAAGGTTCACTTCCAGCACACACACACACACACACACACACAGGAGTGGTGGAGTGCTGCGAGTCG
>QAXN01002195.1:0-12925 GCA_004335795.1 Chlamydomonas sp. 3222 | reverse complement strand
CCCAGTGCCGAAAAGCGTTTTTCCGCCGTGTCCCATGCAGCCCTGCCACAACTTTAGCCCTCCGCTCAGCGGGTTTCACCCTAAATCGCTTCGGTGACGTGCCACAAGGTCTCATAATCAACGGAGTCAAACGCCTTGGCAAAATCAACTTGAATAATAATAAGCGGCCGTTTAACAATGCGTTTACTATGTTTGGTTATGAGATGACGCAAAGTGAACAAGTGGTGCTCCGTGCCAAAACCCTCCCTGCAACCAGCCTGGCTTGGAGCCCGCAGGGGCTCACAGTGGCTCGCTCGGTAGTGTACACAACCCAGGGGCCCGCCCCTGCCCCACACACGTGCGTCATGCCTGCCGCCCAATGTGGATAGGGCACGTGTGGCCCTTACACCAGACCGCCGGCGTGCAGGGCGTGCATCACGGGGATGTAGTGCGTGCCATCGCTTGTCACCGACAGCACCGTCTTGGCGTACTCACGTAGGTGCAACCCAAGTTCTTTCTGCATCTTTGTCGTAAAGCCTGGGCTAAACACCTGCGAGTGCCGTCTCCTGTTCCGCGGCTCTGTCGCAAACAAGTGTTGCCCAGTTTGCCGCCGCCGGCCTTGATCAGGGGCTCGGCAACGCGCAGGATGGCGGCCGCCAGCTGCTCGTCCTTGCCGGCCAGCAGTCGCGCCATGGCCATGGCCTCAGCGCTGAACATGCCACCCCCACCGCCAGCCTCCACAATGGCCGACGCGTTCTCAAACACCTCCGACTCCTCAGCGGTGGCGATGAGGTGGCGATGAGGCATCACCGCTGTCGTACACGTCCACCAGCTCGTCAAACGTCTTGTCGCCATCCGAGGCCACCATGAAGGCCATGCCCACCAACTGGCAGCACGCTTCCGAGCCTCCGCCTGGGTTACGGGTTATGGACATGAAAACCGCAGAGCAGAAGCTGACTAACAGCGTGCTTTGCCAAGATACCCCTGGTAGTGTCGCCTTCCACTGAGATGCCCAGTAGGGCTTCATTTGGGCAGGCCGCAATGATGTATACATATGAACGAAGTATCTGGTCCGGTTGCAAGCAAACATGCAGCTGCGGGAGGGACCACCAAAGCCCGCATCCCGCTGCACTTGCCTTGAACGGGACGAGCTTTTAGGGCTTGAGGTATGGGATGTCCACTTTGAAGTGGAAGTGCGGTTCATCCGCGAAGAGCTCCAGGCCGATGCGCTTGAGAAGCTTCAGGCCGACAATGTTCGCCTCCTTGTGCACGCCGGGCGTGGGCTCCAGCGGGCATTTCCGACCAAAGAGATAGGTGTAAGCCACATCCATGTCTTCGTCAACGCGCAACCGGTCGTTGCTCTTGAAAACTTGCAGGGCCTCATCGCACAGGTAGAGGTGCTTAGGCGCGCCAGTGTCCAGCAGGAAGCTCATGCTCGCGTACTTGCCGTTCTTGAGCTGTACTGAAACACGCCACCAGAGCCTGTTGAACTTGCCGAGGATGTGGTGGAAGATGAACTGGGGAGCAATTGGTTGGTCCGTCTCAACGTAATCGTCGGGATGCTTTCCGTTCTGATAGCCAAGGGGGAAATCCTCGTCGCAAAGGACAATCTGCTCCGTCTCCTTGTAGCTCGACATCAGAAATGACATGGCTGGCTTGTGCAGTGGCGTGCAAAGTATATGGCGGGTTTAAGAGACCAGTTGCTATCACGGCACGTCTTCTAAGTTTTATTACAGAGGTAAGCAGATCTGCAAGCAGGCTTTGTTGGTCGTTAATGCGTTATGGTATGTGGTTGTTACGTGGTACAGAGGGCGAGGTAAGGTTGACGGGACAACGGCATGGACACCGCGTACAAATCATTTTTGTAAGATCAGGATTTGTCGAGGCTTGGATTGCTTCCTGTAGCCTCTCGCCTCTCTGTAGCCTCTCGCGCCTCAACCGGCGTGCACTACCCTTGATAATCCTGTAGCCCACTTTCACGACACAGTTTCCCTCACAAAATGCTTTCCAATATGCTTTCCAATACGCAAAGCCTCCAACGCGCACGACTTGCAGCCCATCGTGGGTGTCCCAGCTCCGGTTACGCGCTTCGGGGCGCCTCAGCTCGACAACAGCAGGCTTGGTCCTCTCCGCACGTGGGCTGGCAACTGAGGAGCCCCGGAGTCCCAGTCGGCACAGCGGCCCCGAGCCAGATCCAGCCCTTACGTTACCCGGCGCTGAAGGCGCTGCCTGTGCGCTGGAGCTTTCTTTCTCCAGACCACAGCTCTGTGGAACAAGCCTCGATCTTTCAGTGCCTGTTGCTTTCGCTTCAAGCGCATTGGGGTGTCTGCCTGACCGCTAGTGCAAAAACACGCGAGAAACCCAGCTGGAACACCGCAAACGGATGATGCTATTGAGCAGAATCCCAGCTAGCTCCCGTCTAGCGCTAGCTCGTACACGCTCGCCCTGTAGAGCCTTCATACACCCTGACTGACCGGCGCTGCCACGGGGCCGCAATGGAGCTCCCATCAGACGTGGAGGAGCTCATCAGGGTCATCCACGGGAGCAAGACCAAGGCAGTCGTGTATGCCACAGGCGGTGCTGTGCAGGTGGGTGGGTGTAAGTAGGCTCCCTGGTCAGCGCACCCTGGCTTCAATCATCGTGGCGTCCGGTCCTTGCGTGCTGGCGCAGTTTGTGGTACTGTAATGACACATGCAGTCTATCTCGCTCGTGGCTTCTCTCTGTGCTGGGAGCTTCTGCAACGGTGCTGGAGGCCTCTGTGCCGTACAGCCGAGACAGCCTAGTTGAGGTGCTGGGCAAGGGCTGGATGAGCTACAACCCGAGCATCACCAGTGACATGGTACATCGTCATGCTGACAAGCCCTGGAACTGGAAGTGGCTGATCAACAACTTCAACTGCTTCACCTACGACTTGGTGTTGGCGCAACCCAACAAGTCCTGGGACTGGCGTGTGTTCTGCAGAGACCCCTGCCTGCCTGCTGACTTGCTGCGGGCGTACCCTGACAAACTGTGGGACTGGCAGTTCCACCAGCATCCCGTTTGACACGGTGGAGGCGCTGTTGGACAAGCCGTGGGACTGGTACCTCCTCAGCGGCAACCACAGCCTTCCATGGCACTTTGTGCAAGCCCACCCCGACAAGCCCTGGAGCTGGCGGCGCCTGAGCGGGAACCCCAGCATCACGTGGGACATCATCTGCGCCAACATAGACAACAGCAGGCCCTGGGACTGGCAGGCCCTGAGCCTGAGCTCCAAAATAATGGCAGACATTGTTGTGGCACACCCCGACCTGCCCTGGGACTGGTTGATGTTGAGCAGGAACGACAGCATCATCACCTGGGACTTTGTGCGCGCCCACGCCGGCTTGCCATGGGATTGGAGGAACCTCAGCATGTACAGCTCCATCCTGCAGATTGATGTGCACACAACGGAACCACTGGTGCGCTGCGAGGTCGCAGCCCGAGTCATACAGCGACTGTGGTTCCGCTGCAACACAGACCTGCTGAGCATGCTGGTCTGCTGGCGGCGGCTTGCCAGGGAGGCAAGCGAGCTGCTGGGTTCCAGTTTGTAGTAGGAGTAGGAGTAAAGTAGCGTGTCTTACTTACCTCTCATACATCTGACAATGAAGCCGAGACTATGAAGCTGAGACTATGGAGCTGCTCATTGTGGAACTCATTCATGGGAGGTCCAAATATTGCTGTGCAGGGTGTATATCTCTCTCTCACTCTCTCTCACTCTCACAAATGGCACATGAGCCTGAGGAGCTTGTGATTGATTTCAGAAACATACTTTCATGTGGTGTGCATGGTAGTAGTAGTGGTGCAGTGGTTGATGGGCTCAATGACTTTGATATCCCTGAACTGCTGGACCTCGCCGTCTACAGGGCCTTCCAAAGAGATATCCATGGAGCCGCCATGGCTGTCTCAACGTTTGGCATGGGAGGTGTCGAGGTCGTCCCAGTGACCCGTTTGTGCACTCGCCGAGCGTGTCTCCTACTGCCAACGTTGTCATTGTGGATTGACAACATCCTTCCGAGTTTCATCAAGCTCATGCTAGTTGGGTTGGAGCCTGAGCACGTTGTCAACCTCATTGAGTACCTGTCATCCCAAGTGGACAGGGACACCCTCAAACAGGCCATTTCCATGGTGCTTGTACGCCGACCTCCTCAGGCAGGAAGGTAGTATGACGAGTAGTATGGCAAGTAATATGACGAGTCTCCTTGGCAGGAGGAGTTCCTGTAGCAGCAAAGCAGCTGCACAGGCGGATGTGGCACCATGGGCTCCCAGTGACGTCTTCCAGTCACAACAAAGTGACGTCTCCTTTGGTAGCACTCTTCTCTGTGGCTGCAAAGGTGAGCACTAGCTACAATGAGCTGGAGCGCGTGTCTGTAAAAGTTCATTGTGACGATGAGCAGGGGACAGTGGCAGTCAAGTTGAGGCTATGCTTCAACCCCCATGTCTTTGTGTACCAGGCAGAGAAGCTGGTCACGGCTCTGTACTTGCACCACGCTCGCAATGCCATGCTCATACAAAGGAATGTCGTTGTCACTCAATCACAGTCCAGGAAACAGGTGTCATTGTGAACGGATATCGATCTACTGCCCAACCCAGCGATGGATGGGGGCAGGCTCTGGGAGCTGTACGGCCTTGATGAGTGGCGGCTGTTCTTCAAGGAGGTGCAGACAGCACGCTGCCCGGATGGAGAGGACCCCGATGGAGAGGACCCCGATGGAGAGGACCCTGACCTCAAGGAGGATGACATGGAGAAGCTGATGGATGAAGCGATCGTGTACGTTGGTGCCATCTACCGCAACGCTCTGCTGCTGATCAAGCCCGAGCCCTCCATCCAAGGTCGTGGAGATGATCAAGGAGCACTGGCTTCGTTAGAGAGAGCTACGAGACGTGAGAGCTACGAGACGCGAGAGCGACGAGGCGCGAGAGCAACGAGGCGCGAGAGTCGTTTTCAAGATGGCTGTGAGTTGTTTGTTGTTCCAAACGCAGAGCTAGTGAGTCTCTCTCGTGTGGTGTTTGCATCGTCTTCTTTCTCAAAGCAAATCATCATTTTTCATTTGTCATTTGTTGAGTTGAGTGAGTACACAGGACCATCGGTTGGCAAGCCGCAGCCACCTGGAGTACAGATGTGAGTGCCGCTGAGCGTTGACACCTCAGTATGTGATCCATTTGCGCATCCGATCGCCGCAGCCCCGGCGGCAACATCGAGTTAAAGAGCAGCGACTTCCAGTCACTCTCATTCTGAATGTACTGCCAAATGCTGACACCCTCTGCTGCCGAGTTCCGCGTGATAATCCCGTCAATAATCTCAGACCACGTGATGCATGGTTTTATACAGTGAGACATGCATGTTTTTCCACTGAGTACTAAGTACTACTACTACTATACCTACACAGCGTAGTTATTACTACTACTATACCTACACAGCGTAGTTATTACTTCCATGACATAGCAGCGCAGTTTCAGTTCAGTCCTCAATAATCTGTCAAAAAGGACATAGCCTAGACTACTAGATTACTAGACTACTAGACTAGATGTTGAACCGTTTTGTCTCCAGTGTCATGGCCTATGGAGCAATAAGAAAGGCATTGCACATGCCGGACGCAGTGTACTACAGGTACGATTCCGCTAGCCACAGCAAAGTGCCTGTCAGTGTGCCTGTTGTGGACAAGGTGCTCATATATAGTTGGCATGTCCAGCATAGCGTCTGTGGCATTATGGCCCGTGTACGTTTACCGCGACATGCTTCAACTGGAGAGTAATGTCAGAGGCTTCAGTGGCAAAGAACGGGCGCTGCTGGACATCGAGCCAAGACTGCCGTACAATCTGCTGGATCACGTACTACTGTGCTGACTTGCGCCTACTTGTTTGAGGTCTGCTGGACAATGACACGCTGTGTGTGAGGCAACCTAAACCTGCAGCACCTCAAATACCAATGTAAACATCAATTATTATCACAGTCCTCTCTGTACCGTTGCTATTGCCAACAAAGAACAACGCTAATCCAGCAAGCAACCATGCAAGGGGGTGGTCACGTCACGCAGTACCTGACGATTCCGGTTCTCACTCTGCCTAACCCGTGCATGGACCGGCACGCACGTGAGCCTCCGCACCAGGCCGCGTCCTACTGCGCTGCTGACACTGCGGCCTCCGCCCCTGCTCCCGCCACCGCGGCGCTAGAGCCGCCAGCGGCTCCAGAGGGCGCACCGCCGCCAGATGCCCCCGCCTGTCCAGGCTCGGACGGTGGGTCCACGTTCTCCTCCTTTCCTGCCTCTCCCCGTGCGCCCCTGCGCCTGCCAGCGGCGCCACGTGCACGCAGCAGCCGCTTGACCTCCGCGACCAGCACCTGCATGGGACGAACACAACGCAACCCCGTGTGTTATCACAAACCCTCTTATCGCTTTGCGGTACATCGCCCGTTCCAGTGGCGTCATGTTTCTGTAAATTTGGCGCGGCTGGCAGGCAGCTACGTACGTCAAGGCAGACCCAAACACGGTAGGTGAGCTTGCAGTCCATACGGCGTATCATGGGGCTGGCAGTCCACCCAGCTCATAACAAACCCCATTTGTACCATCCGGTACAGTAATGCATTACGGTAGCATCCGGCACCGCGGTGCGGTACTGTACAGTGCGGGGTCACAGGGAATGCCAGGTCCATCAAGCTCATGACAAGACACACCCGAGATCGTGGTGCACTAGCCCATCTTGTTGGCACACGCACCTGCATCAGCGGCACCGCCGCGGGCAGGCAGAAGGGCAGGTACACCCCCACGTGGTGCGTCTCGGGCACGTTTTGGCGCTCGGAGAGGGAGGGGTCGGAGAAGGCGGCCTCGGCCCAGCCGGCGGCCTCCTGAGCCGACCTGGGGGCCGGACGGGCAGCGGTGTCAAGGGGGCAAGGGGCTGGGCACTATGGGCCGCAGTAGCCTGCTGATTAACGTGACAGGCACGGCACGGTTGGACGGCCGAATCGGTTAAAGCCCAGCAGGCACCGACGTGCGGAATGTGCACATTT
This sequence comes from Chlamydomonas sp. 3222, assembly GCA_004335795.1. Lineage (NCBI taxonomy): Eukaryota > Viridiplantae > Chlorophyta > Chlorophyceae > Chlamydomonadales > Chlamydomonadaceae > Chlamydomonas > Chlamydomonas sp. 3222. The sequence continues at coordinate 5,925 of QAXN01002195.1, read as the reverse complement.
ACCGTATACAGGCGGGAGAGGCACCTGGGTGGCAGCACTACGGGCAATATACCGAGTTTATCATGTCCGTGCGTTGTAGCGCCGGGGAGCCGGGGTGTAGCACGGCCATGACGGTCGAGCCACAGCGCCCCTGATTCCGTTCTACGTCCCCCTCCCTGCCTTGAAACCACATCCGCACCATTCGCCCATGCGCCACATACTTCCTGGCACGCACGCTCCTGGCCCCTCCCCCTCATCCCGCCCCGTGCCCCCTCTCCGTGCCCCCACCTGGACGCGTCCAGGTACCTCCCCTCCGCCACCTGCTCCATCGCCCGCCGCAGCGCCCCCACCGCCCGCCGCACGGTGCGCCCCACCTCCGGGGGCACCGCCAGGGTGGGCAGCCGTACCAGCAGCCGCGACAGGGAGACCAGAGCGGCAGACGCTGCGCGGATATCGCGCGCGGTGCGCCTGCGGACGGGAGGCGATGCCAGTAAACGAGGATGCGATGACACGCTTTGTGACACGGTATACTAAATTGGTGGCACAGCGGCAGCAGCCGGCGCGGGATGATAGGGGCGGCGGTGGCCGCCGTGCGCAAGTCAAGGGAGGGCCCACCTGCGCAGTAGTGCGTCCACCTCCCACGGCGCCAGACCCGTGGTCAGCGCAGACAGCACGCTGACCCTGGCGCTGGCGTTGTTGTCCCCTTCCGCGGCGCCCTGCTGTGCTGCACCCTGCTGTGCTGCCGCGTGCATGTTGAGCAGGCGCCGGCGGGGCTGCTCCAAGCCCAGCAGCCCCCGCAGCTGAGCCACCATCTCAACCGCAAAGTCCTGTGTGGGTCAACATTTATGAAACAAAAATGCCAAAAACATGTAGGCCGAGGACGCCAGGAGGTACTGGAGGCCAGGGTGCCGTGTCTTGACTACGGCAAGGCCAAGTGCACAGGCGTTTGTCGGCAGGCGTCCGGAAGTGCATGAGACTCAGCAGGCAGCACCATGTACAGGCAATCCGCAGGAGAAGTACATGCTTGACATCGTTGCTCTTCGCGGCCCACCTGCAGCTGGTTGGTGCCCACTGAAGTCAGGGCGGCGCTGGAATCGGGCTCCTGGTTCAGGACCTGGGGGCGGCAGGCGTTGGACAGGGACACAGTTACCGGTAACTGGTGTAGGTGACCACACAGGCACAACAACTGGCGATGCTCGGCACGTGCCAGGTGCTAGGCGTGAGGGCGCATTAGGTTTCGGACGAGATATGCACCGGCTGTTAGCTCACACTCTGGCAAGGAGCAGCTGACGTCTGGAGAGGACCGTAATTGCGGGCTAGGGAGCACCATAGTCCACGTTGCCGTTCATGGCGCCGCCCATGTAGTCTTGGAGCACACGGTGCGCTGCAGTTAGACTGATGCTGGTGAGGCCCAACCTCCGCGGAGTCATCCCGGTACACGTGCAGGATAGCCGGATTCAAACGCAAGGTCCCTGCGCAGTTCATACTAAACTCCGTGCACCATGCATTCCAGCCCCTACCCTCCAAAGCTACCAGTACCCGTTCCTTGTGCGCACCGACGTCCAAGTTACCGACCTGCAGCATGCCCCAGCCGTCCACTCGGTACGCATTGTGCTCCAACCGCGTCCCGTCAGCGCCCAGCAGCGCCAACGGCCGCTGCGCCGCCGGCGGCGCGTACAGCACCAAGTTCAGTACGGCGGGCGGCACGCTCTCCGTACCCTGCGGCGGCAGCAGCCGCGGTGCGCCCGCCGCCCGCGCCGCCGCCACCGCCGCCTTGCCGCCCGACGTCGCCACGGGCTGTAGCATCACCTCCCCTACGGAGATCTGCCGTAACCCGGCGGGCATGGCGGCGACATCGTACGGCAGGCCATCGTACGGTCCGCCGGCGGCGGAGGCGGGCAAGCCGGTGCGGCCGGGATCCAGGGGCCAGGAGGAGGAGGCGAGGAAGGGGAGCTGGGAGTGGGGGATGACGTGGGAGCGCAGGTTGGGGTCCCAGGTGGCGTTGACTCCAGGGGGCGTGAAGTACAGCACCTGAGGGCCGAGGTCGTGGGGAACACGCCCAACAACGTTCATCAATCGGCGCGGGGTGCTTGCCGGCTCTGAAGCACAGCCGCACATGCCTGAGCCAGGTGTAGCCTGCCCTTTAATGGAACGACAAGCGTGAGGAGCTCGAGACGCCGAAGCCTGCTAATCCACATCCGCCGGCACGTGTCTGCACCTCTTGTGCCAGGGTACCTCCACCCTCTTGTCGCACGCCACCCAGCAGTGGGAGAGCAGCCCGCCCCCACCTGGCTGGACACGGTGACGCGCGCTGCCGGCGCCAGCACCTCCTTGACGGGCCCCAAGTACTGCGCCTCAAAGCCCGCGAAGGACCACGTGAACCCGCCGCCGCCGCCCCCATTACTGTTGCCGTACCTGCGCGTGCAGCACACAGCACAAGATCCTCGGTGTGCCGCCTTGCGCGCATCGCCCAGTGGCGGTAGCGAGGCCAGCGGGGTCCATCCCAAGCCTGTAGCGCCTCAATAGCGACCCCTGCTGCAACCTGCACACACAACGTCCAGCAACCGCCAGCTGCAGATGGAGGCTCCGTGGCTGCTAAGCGCCGGAATGCAGGCGCCGCACGGTGTGGGCCCCGGCCATGTGCCACGTCACATTGCCGTGCATGCCGTTCTTGTGGACGTCGGGGGTTGCCCCGAGCTACATCTGCGTCGTTACATCGCGGTATGGCCGGTTCACCTACAACCCTACGAGCCCACGCCTGGAGAGTGCCTTTTGGCAGCGCAATTGTGAGCCCCATGCATGCGGCTCAACGGCTGCAGCGGGCCTGTAGCTGCTCCGCACCTTCTCACCTGGAGGGGTGTGCGTTGGCTAGGCTGAAGGACAGGTGCAGCTGGGCCGTGGCGCTGAGCGGTAGCGGCAGGTCGGCTGTGTGGGGGTCGGGCCGGGCGCCTGTGGGGGCAAGCCGCATCGTGGCGTGTGTTCAGGCACACGGAGATGCCACAGAAGGCTAGGCTAGGGCTGGGTGGGCGTAGGGCAGACAGCCTTGGTGTCAGCATGCAGTGCTTGGTGCGCCATGGGGCTCGGGTAGGTGGGTTGTTTGAGCCCAGGGAACCCGAACAGACACGCCAGGGGCTGACATATACGGTAGGGTGGCAGTACCATTCGGGCAGCACCATTCGGGTAGCAGTGGCAAAGGACGGCAGGCTGCTGGGCAACACGGCAAGGGACAACAACGCACAGGGGCAGGCATTGTTGTAGTGTGTGAGGCAGAGAGCACCGGAAGAACAAGAGCTCCGTTGTTGTGCAGCGCCCCGCGCAATGAACCGCAAACGCAATCAATTGCGGGTGGTCGAAACGCTACGTACACGACGCACCTATGTGCGTAGCGAAGACCGCCGCCACGACCCGCGCTAGCAGCCGTACGGCCTCGTCCGACGCCGGGCCGTGTACGGCAGGGTAGTGTACGGCAGCCGACCTTTGGCGGCCCACCTCGGCGAAGGGCGGCGACGATGCGTCCATCCACGGCTCGGGCAGCAGCCACACGTGGTAGCTGCCGGGCCTGGGGTGGATGATCCAGAACACGGAAGCGTTACTGAGAGATATGCTATCAAGAACTTATACCCTCCCTCAGTCACCAGGTTGCAACAGCGTGCGCGCTCAAGGCGGAGCCTCACACGGTGCTCCTGCACACGCATGTCATGCCACTGCACACAGACATCCTCCTGGACACTCATTCCTCATGCCCCTGTCCCCCATGCAATGCTCACACACCCACACTCGACCGTCTGCCCCGTGTATGTACGCATCACAACCACAGCTGCTCACGTCAACCCTGTCCGCCTCTTGCCACCAGGCCTCTCCCCACCTGTCCTGCCCCTGCGCCCGCAGCTCCCGTGCCGCCCAGTCGTCCAGGTCCCTGCCCGTCATGCCCAGCACCTTCTTAAGGTGGGGGCTGCCGGCCAGCCGCAGACACTGCATGGCGGCCGCGGAGGAGGCGGAGGCGGAGGCCAGCAGCGTGGGGGCGGGGGACCACGCGGAGGAGAGGCAGGAGCCAGGGGAGTCCTGCATCACGCGCAGCACCAGCGCGGCCTGCGGAGGGGGGAACAAAGTGCTAGTAACGCGAGTGAAACGGTAGTGGTAGTAGCAGTAGTAGGAGGGGGGAAAGAGGTAGGGGCAGCAGCAGGGCAGCAGCAGCAGTGACGACAGATGCAGCTGGGCAAGTGGGAGGCGCATGGAGGAGCATGCCTACAGGCAGGTGGGCAGCCATGCACGCCACGTGGCAACGCACATACTGGGCGCCTGATATCCCCCGTTCCAGCACCACATTGTGCCAGTGCGACTTTCAGCCCCATCCGCTTGAGCTCTGTGGCACTTGTTACAACAACATGCAACCCTGCTCCCCGCCCCGTGCCCATGCGACCCCGCCTCCCCTTTGACGCGTGTGGGCTGGTGACAGCCCAATGCCTTGGATCTAAGGCCACGCATCCATACCCATAGCAATACCACATGCCAGCTGGCAACTGACCTCGTGCTCCTGCAGCCCCGCCTCCCGCAGCACCTCCCTGCCCAGGTGCTGTGCGAAGGCGGACAGCTCCAGGTCGGGGATGCAGCGGTAGCCGGGGCCTTGGGGGGAGGGAAGGGCAGAATATGAAGCGCCAATGGGTGTACAGTGGCGGGATGAGTTGTGCAGCGACAGTGATATAAAGTTATACACGATGGTCATAAGAATCAGGGGTCTTAGTAGCAACAGCGCAAGGGCACGCAGCCAAGCAGTGTGTAAAGGCGTGCAAGGATGTCAGGATGGCCGCCACGGGCAGAGCGCCCCTTGCGCACAAGCAGGCTAAGCAGACGTGCTTGCAGTGCCCGTAGTGAAGATGTGCTTGCAGTAGTGTGTAGCGCCGTGTATGTAGGTGTGATGATGTGACAGGTTATGTGTATGCGGCTTGTGCGTCCAGTCAGTGGGGCTGGCAGCACAGGCGCGCCGGGAGGGCCTACCCTGGCACAGCACGTAGACAGTGACGGTGGAGGGCAGGACAGCAGCCAGGGGCTTGGCAGCAAGCGCGTCCTCTAGCTGCCGTACTTCATCGTACGGTAGGTGCGCACGGGGCACGCGGACTGACTGGTACCAGAGCGGAAGCACTGAGGATGAGCGGGGGTGCGGGGGCAGGAGGAGGGGTTAACTTCGCAGGTCGTCGGATGTGTCGAGTTACGGTACAACAGGTTTCCGCATGATACGCAGTATTCATTATTGCATTGGTATATGTTACTTACCAAAGATAACGTAGCATACTGCCGTCACAACGCTCCAGAGGCGACGCCTGGCATGCTTCTTGGGTTCCGACGACAGAGCTTGGGACTCCATGCTGTTCCTATGTTAGCTTACATAGTTTCAATGCAAGTAAAGTTGAGTCACAGCACCGTGAAGAAGGTCCAACCGGCGTTTCGCGCGAAAAGTATGGGCAGAGTATGGGCTCTGTTGTCAGCAGAGCTTGCAGGGGCCGGCGGTGATTTCCTTTCAGCGATTCTTGATGGCAGCCAGCGGCAGTTGGTGGCGTGGCCTCATGTTGCATGGTCTCTCCCTGCGGCTTGCGCATGTCATGACACGTGGCCGGCGCCAGGGGAGCTCCCCTGGCCGATGCCGCCCATGCTGGGCAATTAGGCTGCAAGGAAGCCCAAGAGTACCGGCGTGCGCAGCAGCGGTGCCAGATACTAGCAAGTGTTCATAGATGCAGGAATTTCGAGTGTTTGACGCCACAAATGCCATTCCAGGGTGCACCCAGTCACCGAAGCGATTCAGGGTGAAACCCGCAGAGCGTAGGGCTAAAGTAGTGGCGTGGCTGCATGGGACACGGCGGAAAAACCGCTTTTCGGCACTGGGCTGGCTGGGCCTGGGGGCTGGGGCCGGGGAGAGGTCCACCGCGTGCGTGCGTGCGTGCGTCCGTGCGT
>QAXN01002191.1:0-12941 GCA_004335795.1 Chlamydomonas sp. 3222 | reverse complement strand
CCCCTGCGCCAACCGCAACAATGACTCGTACGCACATGTTTTCTCCCTCTGCATTATCGTGGACCGTGACAGAGTTGCAGCAGCGCACACAGCACCATAACCATGCTCATGTAGCAGTCCCTTTGCCACCAGCAACGGGTGCAACACGACAAAAGCATGTGAAACACATGGCCAGCTCTCACGCGTGCAGGCCATCATGTTGGCAGGGAAGACAGGGCATACCGGTAGGTTGGTTCATGTGCATGATGAGGTCTCCCTGGGTCTCCAGCGCCTTCTGTCCACAGCGCACACGCTTCCGTGGAAGTTTTATCCATCCCCTGATCCATCCCTTGCGTTGCGGCCGTAGGGGCTTGTCAGTGACCGCCAGATACCGCCCCCCCTCATTATTATTATCCGATGCGTTGCCATGCCATTGTCGTGGTCGTGGTTGCACAGCGGCCACGCTGGGCCACGTGCCGAGGCGTGCGTGCTTGGAGCTCACCACCTACAACGTGCAAGACCATACCGGTGTTGTGCGCATAGTCGCTACAGTACAGTTCTGCTCCAGCTGGCTGACAAGCTAAGTCATGAGCTTAGGTTCGTACACGTGCATAATTGCACACGCATCCCATCCTCAGCTCCATCGACAATCTCTGCTGATTGAATGCACATACATTGTAACCCATGCGGTGATTGAGAGACTGTTCTGCGGGGGGAGAACGAGGACGCGATTCTGCGACGGTCGGTTCCGACCCCTTTGGCCGGGCATTAAGGGTTCACTTTGACATGAGCCTGATGGTTGTTCATTCAGTGCATGCTCGATTGCCCGTGTTGCCATGGTAGGCTGCGCCAAACGCACGTCAGCCCCGTCAATCACATACATAAGACTAGATGGAGTCAGCCAGCCAGCAGCAGCAGCAGGAGCAGGAGGAGGCCCGGCAACAGCTGAAGGGGGCCCTCGCCGAGCTGGGTTTGAACGCAGTGGACTTCACGATTGCGGAACTCGACGCGTTACTTCGGAATGGCTACAAGACAGCAAAGTATCTTAAGATCGCTTCTTATCGCAGCTTGATGCGTTTGGGTCTGGCAGAGGCGCGCGCGGCCGCTATCCTTGCGAGTCAACGTGAGATGCAGGGCTTGCGTCAAGCGTGGTTTGTTGTGCCGTGCCGGGTCGGCTGCCCTCTCTGCAATTGCTGTTGACTATGTGCCCTTTCAAAGCGATGTAGGGGGTGATAGGGTTGTGCTGTCCCCATGTCCACAGGCACCGCAGTGGCGCCCAACGCGGCTGGCGGGCACGGTACTGGTGAGTTTTTGGTACCAGCGCCTCGCTAAGGGCGTATTGGAGTTGCGCGTACGTTCTCGTTTAGCCTGGTGCGCATCGAAGCAATCATACTTGTCATGGTCTACCGTGGGTCTTACGGCTGGCTTCGGAAAAATTGCCGGGACACGTGGTTTTCCTAGCGATACGCAACACACAAATCGAATAGCCAGCTTGGTACTGCCGGCAACGGACTGCCCGACGAACCCACGTTCCTATCAGGTGCAGCAGGTCCTTCGTGGCCTGCAGCTGCAGATCCTGTTTACCTGGACGTTGTGGTCGAACTGGTGGACAAGGGTCACAAACTGCGGCGCCGCTGGCCCGCTACGCAGTCTTCCTCCGTGGCGGTATGTAGGGAAAGGAGGGGGCGGAGCGCAGTGGCCCACGTGCATTATAGCACGGTTCGGGCGCTTGAAGAGCAGACTGGTAGTTGTACTTGCAAATGTTACTCCGGTTGTCATTTCTGCCCCTGGGCGCATCAGGCACACGGTATTCACCTTCGTGCCGACCGTTGGGCCTCTCAGTGTTCCTTTGCTCAGCACCTTTTTGCCTCTGCTGCTGCCTACCGTGTGCTCGCAGAAGGTGGAGCCAGTGCCACAAGGCAAGAAGCACATGTGACTGGTCAGCACTGTCACCGCCAAGGAAAGGTCAAGCCATGAGGACAGAGACGCGCGCGAGCATACATGCGAGGGTTGCAAATTTGCGTTTCCAGTACGCGTCTGTCACCGTGGAGGATAGGAGAGAAGGTGCAGGTCACGTCGTGTGTGCATGGGGTTGGTGCAACTTGGTTCTGGGGACAGTGCTCCTCATGGTGCTGACGTATTGTAGCAGTGTGGGGTAGCCAGGCGAAAGCGTGATGGTGGAGGTTATCACAACATGCATTGCCGCGGGTGACAGATGAACGCCAGTCAGCATGGCTGCGCCGTGTGCATGTGTGTTGCCGGAGCATTGCACAGCCCAACGCGCGTGCGGGTGTTGACCGGTCCGGAGGATGAGCAGTCCCGCAATGCGGTTGTGGCCATGGCGGCCCGCGCCCAGACCTGGATGCAGCGCCAGGCGGACGCCCTCGCGGCAGTCGTTGACAGACAGGTGTCGCGCAGGCGCAGGGGCAGCATGCAGCAGCAGGAGGGCGACGGGCCGCTCCCGGAGACTGTGTTTGGGCCGCGTGGGTGAACGCAGCTGCTGATGGGGCTGGTGCGCATGTTCGGCCGGCCGTCGCGCGATTGGATGGTCATATGGGGTTCGGCGGCGATGATGCTGGCGGTGCCAGGGGCGAAGGAGCTGAAGGGCGTAACACGGACGGCAGGTGGGCGAGTGGGCGGGTGGGCGGGAGGGTGCGCTGAAGGGACTCCGGCAGGGACGTGGGTAGAGGCCATACGAATTGAAGGAAAGGTGCCAGGACTGGTGCAGATGGTCTCTCGGGTTTGAGCTGAACGACGTCGGCCTAACGCGACAGCTAGGATGCCACGGTTCAATGCATATGACGACGGCCCCTGCAGGCGGTCGGTCGGGTTTCGACCTGGACCAGGTCATTGCCGTGTTCGCTACGTGCCTGGCGGCGCACGTGTCGCCTTCGCCCGAGCTGCAGCTCGCGCTGGTGGGCGGCGTGCTGCTGCCGCCACCGCCGCAGCCAGCCAGAGGCGACAAGGCCCCCACCCCCACGGGCGCGGCGGCGACGCTGTCAACCGGCGTCGCCGGCCCCGGCGCGTTCCTGCCCGGCGGCGGCGCCGCGCTGGTGACGACGGCGGTGGCGGTGGCGGAGAGCGCGGCTGCGGTGGGCGTCGCCATCGGCGGAGGCGTCCGTACGTTGCACCAGTTCCGCCAGCTGATGGATATCCTGGCCGTACGAGCTGCCCAGGGAGTGGCTGGCGCACTTCGTGCCGCTGGTGGAGGACCTCAGGTGCGTGCCCGGGGGTGCAGGGATGAAGGGCTGGTGCTTGCGTTTGGAGAGCGCACATTAAGGGTGCTGGTGGGCCAGTTGTGTGCGTTGCAGGTGTGGACTTGCTCGCCGCAGTTCAGAGCTGTGGGGGGTAGGTGTTCTCCAGGGTGCCCCGCTTTCTCGGTGCGGCTGCCATTGAGCCAGGCGTATATGTATACCATGCTGTGCGTCCCCTCCAATGGCTGCCCAACGTACGCAGGCTGCGCTTCAGCGCTCGGGACGTGGTGTGTGCGCTGCGGGCACTTGCGTCCTTCAAGTTTTCGGGCCGAGGCGTGGCACATTCTGCTGTTGCGGTGCGAGCGCAGCACGCTTAAGTTGCCATGGGAGTATGTCAGCCTTTCTTCTGGAAAACGCTGTTTGTTCTGCGTAACAGTCTTGTACAGCTGATGCTGCATCTTTGTGCCGCAAGCCGCTGGCGGTCCCCGTGCAACCTTCCTGAACTGTGCTGCAACTAAGAAGAAACAGGTGGCCCTCACTCCCCGGCTACCCGGATCATGGTGACCTCGTCGGCCGGCATGCCCCTTGCATGCGCCTTCTGTGGCGCCCTCCGCCGCCATTGCTTCACGCATGGTTGCACCTGCCGCGGCCGCGACCCCCCCGCAGGGACGTGCAACTGGTGCAGCCCCGTGCAGCCCCTGTCGCGTCGCCGCGCGTGGGCCCCGCGCCCCCCACGCCCAAGCCCTCCGCCGCCACCACCTCCAGCGGAGGCGGCTCCATCCTGCTACGCGAGGACGGCCTGCCCTACGTGCCTCCCGCGTCCACAGCAGGTGAGCCTAGTACACTGCGCGCCGCCGCCGGCACGGACCAACTCGGTGACCGCCAGTATCCTCTCAAAGTACTCGCATGACACGTCTACTTTTGTGGGTGGGCGTACTCGCACGAGCTGTGTTTGCTGCTGCTGGAGTCGCCGACGGCCGCGTCCACAAGACCAAGTTCCGCCCAAGTTCTGTCCAAGACCCATTCTGCTGTTGTCATTAGCTTGGCTACTCACATAACATGTCTACTGTGTACAACCTGCCGGTACGCCCTAAACCGTCAGCGCGTTATGTCTCGCGTACATACCTTCTGTCTCTGCCGCTCAAGACACCTGCCTCCCCCATGCAGCTGACGGCCTGACCGCTGCCCTGGAGGCGGCGCGCCCCGACACCAACGGCGGCGACGAGGCGGGCCCCTACCTGTCCGCCCCATGGGTCGGTGGGCTGCTGTCTGACCTGCAGTCGCGAGGCGGACCGCGGGACGGGTCGGAGCTCACCATTACCACGCGTGCCCTGGCAGAGATGCAGGCGGGGTCGCAGCTTCTCTCCTACGTGGAGGTAGGTGTTGAGGGGAATGCGTAACGGCTGGTTGTGTGTTAGGTGTTGTGGTTAATGCGCTAGGCGCGCCGGTGACAGTTCCTATGAGCCGCGGCCGCGAAGCTGTTCTGGTATGGGTTTGGAAAGGGTGGTGCGTGTTGACAAGGGTCCTTATTGGTGATGGGTTTGGCCGCACACAGGGAACCACAGGAGGGGCAAAGTGGATGCTTTCGTACACTTAGCTTTTTCTAAACCCACTAGCGCCACTCTTACGTGTCATATGTAACGTAGGTGTTCGCCATCAACCTGACGGAGGAGGATGGCCGCCCCAACCCGCGCCCCAAGCCAGCCGCAGCCGCAGCCGCCAAACGCGCCGCCGCAGCGCGAGCATCGGCGCCAATGCCCACCGCCGCCGGCGCTGCAGACGCCGAGAAAGCCGGGAAGCCGGCCACAACACCCAAAACCGCAGCCCGCTTGCGGTTGGCGCTACAACGGCAGCAAGCGGCGGCGGCGGCGCCTGTGTCGCAGCCACAGCAGCAAGAGGAGCAGCAGGAGGGGGAGGAGGAGGCTAAGGTGAGGAGGCTGGCGGCCGAGGCTGAGGCTGAGGAGCTGGCGGAGTGGCAGGCGCTGTGGCCGTTAATGCTGACGGCATTCGCGGCGGCCCAGCACGTGTCAGCGGACAGGTAGGCCACAGAGTGAAGCAACGCGTGGTGGGGGTGTTGGGACTGGCGGCCGTGGGGGAGCGGGCCGGGCTGTGCTGAGTGTCAGGAAGTGTACGCAGGGCTGCATTGGGTAGGTCCGGTGGTAGGGAGGCTGATGGTGGGGTATGGGGTTGGAAATGCGATGTGTCCTATGACCCACGCCTTGTTGATACCGCTGCTGCCCAAGCAAGGAGCGCGTTCGCTGTGTCCCGGCGCCGGTACCGGGCTTGCCTGCAGCATGCTACCGTAGGTTCTTGCAGATGTCGGGCTTGTAAAGATGTCGCGCTGCACCGCACGCTGCGCTCTGACGCTGCCGTACACAACAAGACCATTGCTGCCCACCTGTGAAGGTGGTGGAGGCGGTTTGGCTCCGACCTCGAAGGCTACCAGGCGCCTCAGCTGGCGGCCACCACGGTGGCGGCGCTCCAGCTCAGCCAGACAGCGGCGGCGGCGGGCGCGGCGGCCGGCGGCGGCGCGGCGGCGGGCGGCGAGGTGGTGCTCCCCAGCGTGCAGTGGCACCAGGAGGTGGGGGGAGTGGTCCATCGGAGAGGTTATTGAAGAGCGCTTCGGGTTGGATCAGGGATGCATGCAAGGGCGTTACGTACTGCATCACCCAAGTGCTGTTGCCGTACGCGGTAACTTGCAGAGGGGCGGGGGATGCAAGGGATGTCGCCGTGTGCTCCCGGGGAATGGACAGCAGCCTTGCTTCGTTGCAGGTTTCGGAACCCTGCGTTGAGCAGCTGTATGTCCCTGCTGCGCACCCTGTTCTGCCCCCAGGCCTTCGACCAGGTGGTCCGCTTCATCCAGTCATGCCCCCTGAGCTTGGAGCAGGTGGGGCATCAGGGGATTGGCCGTACCAAGGTCTATCTCAGGGAGTCCAAGGTCCTTCTGTTACTCTGGGTGCTGCGCTCTGATGGCGCCAATGCAGTACTCCTACCTGTCACTTTTGCCATCGGTGCCTACGCATATGCTCAGTTGCCTTTTGGCGCTGTTTGCGCGCAGGTCCAAGCCCAAGCGCTTGAGCTGTTACGTATGCAGCAGGCGCAGGAGCAGCAGCAGCCGCAGCAGCAAGGCGATGGCACCCAGCCGCCATCCAGCCCCTCTCCCGACGGTGACGCCGGTGTGGAGTTCACAGAGGATCAGTTCCAGCAGGCGTGCCTGCAGGTGTCTGGCCTGTTACCCAGTGTGCTGGTGCAGCTGACCGCGCCCTGGGTGGTCCTGCCCGTGGCCATGTGTGAGGTGCTGGGCGAGATGGGGATACAGGTGGCGGTGGTGGCGGCGAACGCGGTGGAGGGCGGGGCGGCGGCGGGCAAGGCGCAGCAGGAGGGCGAGCAGCAGCAGGAGCAGCAGGGGGATGCGGAGCTGGAGGCCGTGGGGTATGCCCAGCAGCTGCTCACGTTCTGCATGCAGGTGAGGCGTGGTTTAAGGGGGGGCATGGTGCTCCTGGGCGCCATGCGTGCGTGCGGGTGTTGGCAGTACATCGGTAGGGCCTTCGGTTGTGCGAGGTAACGGCGGTTGGGGTCGCGTTCGGGTGGCGCTTGGTGCCGTGCGCACTTTGCCGCACAACAATCAGGGCCATGCGGTGCGGCATGTAGCAGATAGTTTGGCCCGGCCAGCTCACCCTTGAACAAATGCCACACCATGGCGGACACAGCTTGACACCCCAAAACGCGACCTTGGCAGGCGTTTATCTCCTCCGAAACCGACCCCGGCGAGGAGTGGATGCGGGCCGCCGTGGCCATTATGCTGTGGACCCGCCCGGAGTGGGGCCCTGCAGGTGCGCGCCGTGCAGCAGCCCCCCATGGCCTCAGGTGCCCCTGCACTGTACCTGTACGGCATCAGTACCTGCAGCTGCATGCAGCAACCGTTCCGTATTCCACCCCGACAGGTGCATGCATTGCTGTTGCGTCCCCCCTCGCTGTGCACACGACGCCACGGCGCAACACCTGCACCCAACACCCACACGTGCCTCCCCTGCCTCTCCCCCGCACGCTAATACACACGCAGGCGAGGCGGGGCAGCTGGAGGTGCTGAGCGCAGACCAGCTGGTCACGCTGGCCTACCTGTGCGGCCGCGTGGGCTACGCCCTGCCTCGCGAGCGGCGGGAGCTAATGCTGCAGCACGCGCTGAGGCTGGTGCGCGCCGGGCAGGAGCCAGCGGCAGGGGCAGCGGCAGGTGATGGTGATGGTGGTGCAGGAGGTGTGGGCCTGGACGCCGGGCCGCTGGCTGCCTTCCTGGAGGGCATGAGCGCGCTGCCGCCTGCGTCCGAAGGCGGGCCGCTGGTGCAGGACCACGAGCAGCAACTGGCGCAGCTGGAGGTGCGTGTGTGTGGCGAGGTGGTGTTGGGCGGGTGGGTTAGGGGTAGGGGTGAGGGACGGCGGGTGTGGGGCATGGTGGTCTAACCGGTTAGGGAGGTAAGGGGCGCGGGAATGGGGCTAGTACTGGGATGCGCGCAGCTCAGCGACGTGAGTGTGTGTTCTGTGGTCACTTGGGTGAGTGAGTCAAGGGGTACAGAGCAATGCAAGGGCCGGGACCTGGGTTGGGCTACGGCATAGACTGGGAGGGATGCAGAACACCATGGCCAGTGGTGGTGGTTCAGCAAGCGATAACAACCTGTACCGGAGGCCACCTGCCCATCGCATCCACCCTCCTGCACCGCGTCCGCAGGCTCTGTCCAGCCAGGCCGGGCGGCTGGCCCCCGAGGGCCTGGCCTCCGCCTGCACGGCTCTGCTGCAGCTGTCGGTGCGCCTGGCTCCGGAGCAGGTGGTGCGCTTCCGGCCCGCGGTGGCGCGCAGCATGCCGCTGCTCGGCCCACATGAGGTGGGTTGCCGGTGCAGTGCCGATATGCGGAAGGGCTGGGGCTACGGGGGTGCAGCATGGCAGAGCGCTTATCGGGAAGGTGGAGGCATGCTCACGGGGAAGCATGTGAGGTGTAGTGGGTGTGGGCCAGGGATGCACAAAGCGCGAAACGAGTCCGCACACCCCTAGGGCAGTACGGCAACGCTGTAGACAAGGGTAAACATCAGGCTAGTACCGCCGTTGCTGTTGCTGTGGCGGCATCAACACAAGGTGCCATACACCACTTTCTTTGGCCGCCGCCACCCGCTCACCCTATACAACTCGAGTTCCACAACTCCCGTCGCGCTGCCGCTCCACTAGCTGCGCGCGATATCCCCTGTCTTGCGGCCCCTGGCCACGCCCGCCCGCAGGTCCGCCGCCTGGCGCTGGACCCCCACCCCCTTGGCCCCATGGCCGCAGTCGACACAGCGTACACGGTGCTGAGGTGGTACCCCTCGGTGGGTGGCAAGGCAGCTATGCGCCCTCATCCAACGCCAGCAAAGACATGCTGTGTTTGACGCATGGGCTTCAGGCACTGTATTGTGCCCACCTGGCCGCACATGCCTGGAGTACAGCGGTGCGCCCGCTGCCGAACTGCCTGCACGCCCTTGCCCAAAGGGAGCATCGCGGGTAGCTGTGGCTGGTACCGTACGGCAAGATCGTCGTTGGCCGATTTCCGTTCTGGCCCTACCGCTGTGCGGCCCACTACAGGTGGCCACCGCGGCGGAGGCTGAGACCTACTCTCCCCGGCTGGCGGAGGGCGTCAAGGTGCGTGCACCTGCAGACACGTAGCAGTACTTGTAGATACAAAGGACAATCACAAAGTCTTTCCGAGGAGTATCTGTATCTTTGTACCTTTGTAAACCTACACAGCGTATCCAGCGGTACAGCTGCGGGAAGCGTGCTGACGGAAATTACTAGCGTGGGGGCGACCGTTCGGGGCGACCGTATGCGGGGGTACGGCCAAGACCCGGCCTGGGACTACGCAGCACGCCTGACCTCTCCTCTCTCTCATGATGATGATCAGTCTAGCGCCCGCACACCCTGCTGCCCAGCGTACCGATAGCCGCTCCTCATCCCCGTCACCCTTACCCCATGGCCACTCCATACCTCTTGTACACCACCACCGTATTTCCCCACCTCTTCACTCTCATTCCAAACCCGAGGGTTATCCGGAATCCCATCTGAGCTCACCTACATCCTTTGCCCTTACCCTACCCCTTACCCACAGCATCTGTGAAACCGCCTGGAGGACGTGGGCCCCGCCGCCGCCCCACGCCTGGCGCTGCTGCTGCCCTCCTTGGGCTGCATGCGTCCCGAGGGCGCGCCCGGCTCCCGCGGCTAGGACTCGCGCGTGCAGGCGCTGGCTGACCTGTGCCTGGCTGGCATGAGCACGGAGGACTACGGCATCGACCAGCTGTCGGACGCCATCATGGGGCTGACGTTGCTGGGCGTGGTGCTGTCCAGCCAGTGGATCGAGCGGTTCCTTGAGGTGGGTGCGCCCGTGGGTGCTCGGGGCAAGGTGCGCGGGGCAGGGTGCGCGGGGCAGGGGGCACGGGGCAGGCGGCACGGGGCAGGGGGCACAGGGCAGGGGGCACAGGCGTGGGGCACAGGGCAGGCGGCACGGGGTAGGTCCGTGATATTGCTGCTGAGTTCCGTGCGAGTCGAGTAGGTCTTCGACCTTGGTACTCAAGTGCCCCGCTGTACGTGGTCCGTTCGTAGCACGCTTGCAGAAGCCGGAAAAGGGGCTCCCCTGTAACCCGGGCCCGTGGTCGCAGTCGCATGGCCGGCAGCTGTGGCCACGTGGAGGGTTTGGCGCTCCCCAGCACTCCCGCATCGGACACCGTACTTGACTGCCCGCTCATGCTCTCCACTTCCCGACCACGCTGCCACGTGCCGTGAGCCACAGGTGTCCCGGCTGCAGCTGTCTGGGGCAGACGCCCGCGGCCTGTCGTACATCCTGGCGGGCTTGGCGGACCAGAAGGTGGCGCCCGACGGGCTGTACGTCACGGAGCTGTGGGAGGCGGTGGCGAACGCGGCGGCGCCGCTGGCCCGCTCGTTCGACGCCTTCACCGCCAAGTCGCTGCTCAAGGCGGCGGGCGAACTGGGGCAGCGGCCGTCGCGGCCGCTGATGCAGGTGCGCACGCGGACGGGTTGAAGATGGACGCGAGTTGCTGTCGCTTTCGTTGCTGCTGCCGATAAGGACGCATGCATTGCAAGCTGTGAGTTGTAACTGCTCGTGCGCAACCGGCAGTGCGGGTCTGTGACTGTGTGAAAGCTGTCTGTTGCGCCAGAATACGCCTTGACCCCGCTCTTGGTACTTGTGCACCCAACCACCAGCACGGCCTGGGCGTGCTGCTGCGCTACCGGGAGGCGCCCAGCCCTGGCGAGCTGGTGGAGCTGGTGCAGGTGGGTTGTGCGCTTGTGCCGCACACCGTTCGCGACCGTGACGCAGCACGACCAACGCCCATCCACCTTGCAAACCACCTGCAGCCTTGTGCCTCGTCAGACACATCCCAACAAGGCTGCCCCGGCCCGCGTGCCCTGTACGACAGCAGCAAAGCAGCGTGCGCCTGCTCACACCTCCTGGCTCCACCTTGAGCTACCTAGCCTACCGCACGCAATCGCTGCCACACTCATTCCCTGTCCTCAACGTGCCTCACGCCGCTCCGCTTCCCCCTGGTGTCCAGGTGCTGTCCTCGTTCAGCTACGTGCCCACCTTGGGCTGGGTGCGGTCGCTGCTGGGGCCGCTCATGGCCGAGCTGCCGCCGCAGGAACGTGCCGACGTGGCACGCTTCCTGCAGCAAAACGTGTCCACGGACGCGTGAGAGCGCGGGGTGGTGGCGGAGGGGGCTACTGGCCTTGCGAAATGTGCTGAGGCGTGAGGGGATCCGGGCACAAGAGCTGCACTTGTGGAGGGCGTAATGTGTTGTTGGTCGGATGGGTTACAGGGTTTGGCGGGTTACAGGCTTTGGCGAAGCGGGCTTTGGTTGTTGCAGGCCCTTGCGCCTCCGGCTCGTGCCTGAGTAGCTGCGCTTGCGGAGGGGAGAGCCCTTGCCGTGTAACACTTGACTGATTTTGGCCATGCGCTGTGGGCTTTTCAACGTTCTACGCGTCTGCCCTCGCGTTTCTCGGGTATCCTTTCCGACTTCTGGTTAGATATGGCCTTCGTACTGCGTGTTTGTATCCTTAGGTGCAATTATGCATATGAGCCAACTTGCACCGCTCGGGCGTTGTGTATAGGGGTGAGCCGTAGTCGGCAGGGTGTCGCCCTGGCGCCGGCTGCACGCCGCTGTCATGCCGAGCTGGTGCGCTGGACGCTCTGGAGCTGTAAGGGAGCCGTGCTGCTCTGAGCCCAATCGAACTCCGTAGGAGGTCTACAGAACGCAGGCTGGGGGTGGTGGCGAGCATGTGACGCGGTCGGACTGTGTGAGGGGGGTGTCCCTGTTAGTGGCGATATGATACAAGAGGGGCCAGGGTGACGAATGATAGTCCATGCACACCTAGAGACCTGTGGGGCAGAATATCCCCGCCTCTGTTAGTGGCGATACGTTACAAGAGGGGCCAGGGTGAAGCATGCAAGGTCCATGCGCACCTAAAAGCCCATGGGGCAGAACATCCCCGCCTCCTGCTGGCTGCCCTGCACCACACCATGCGCCAGAGACGCAGCAGGGAAGGATCACTGAGCGGGTCAGCGCCTGCAATACACACTTTCACTTTTGCAAGCCAGTAGTCCGGTATGGGCTCACAGTGTCCACCCGCACGTGCCACCTGAACCAACCAACACGCCCCACGCCTAACGCGAGGGGGAGCGCGACCCATAATCGTAGCACCACCACGCCCCACGCCTGACGCGTGGGGGTATGCGACCCATAATCGTAGCACCGAGAGCACCGCCGCAGCCCCTGCCCAAACACAGGGGTAACGCAAAAACGCAGGAGTGTCCCATGCCACCAGCTGCAGAGATGAAAGCAGCAGCGCTGAAAGCCGCATCATTGCGGTGAGAACCGCCAACGGTCTGCAACCGTCTGCAACCGTCAGGTGCAATAGTTCAATAGTTTCCGGGGCTCCCAAGCATGGAGACATCTAATCTGCTTTAAATGTTTGCTGGATGCATGTATCTGCTCCCTTTCATGCCTTTTAGACTAGGTAGCCTTGCGGGCCAGTGCGAGTATCGCCGCTGACCGCTTCAGCGCGCGTCTGTTCGTTCGCCTGACAAAGGATTGCACGTTTGTATAGATATGTTCATCTGTTGTGTCTGGGGCTTGGTCAATGCGCAACGAACTTTACCGGTCTGGCTGACCCGGCGGTTGGCTGACAGGCGCCCTAACGATGATTGCAACGGGAACTGCAGCTGTCAACGTGCGACGGTGCGAGTCAGGGATCGGCAGACGTCCAATTACTGACTGAGGGGCCCGTACTGGGGTGTGGGGGGGGGCACCCCCAACCCGGGGGTTCGGGGGCGGGAGCCCCCGGGAAAATTGTAGGAATATGGATCTCAAAAGACGCCATTTTACTTGTAGATTTCAGCCAGTGCACCCAGGAGGGTCCAAAACCTGCAAAATCTGACCTCATGTGATCAATGGAATTATTTATAATCACAAAGTATATTGCATTAAAGAGCGACGCAAATCGGTGCAGGATTCGTCCAGTTCTGGTCAGGGTGGGGGGGGTGGTCTGGGGGGGTGGAAATTTCTCCGTGCGCTTACGACATTTTTGTTCCGGAGCCTGCTGGAGGCTCGAACACGCACCCTTTTGCACCCTGTGCTATTGTATAAGGATTCTGAGCTTGTATTTTAGGTCCTGTGTCAATCTGGAAGTCGCGAGCTTGCGAAACGGCCTCGATGGTCCCTTGATCCTGCCCCATGGACCGT
>QAXN01002188.1:0-12963 GCA_004335795.1 Chlamydomonas sp. 3222 | reverse complement strand
GCGGTGCGCAGATGATAAGCGTCAGGTGTTTGCCATTGCCGGTGACTTCTATGAGGAGTAATTGTGGGTTGTTGCTCAGGTCGGTAGCGGCAGTTGCAGGGATGTTTGCAAGTACTGCCCTGTAGCCCCCGCCTGTGAGCCATGCCTTAGATACGTACGTCCTGGTACCGTGCATGGCTGTGTGATCCCCATCGTGCGGAGTGGCAAGGCACACAGTGGCACGCTGCAAGCGACCTGCACACTGACTGTGCGTGAGAGGCGTGCATGGTGGACATTCACATTTGGAGATCAATCAGTTGGTGGTGGGTGCTATCATCATGGTGTGGGGGCAGGGGAGCACCTGGTGGGAGGCCGAGGGGCTCCGTCCATGGCATGCATGAGCACCTTGACGCGGTTGGCACCGTACAGTGCCATACACGACCTCACGTGTGTGTTGCCGTTTCACAGTGCAGCCATGGCTGTGCAGTAACTTTCAGGAGGGCTCAGAGGTTGTGCTCGCGCCCACGGTACTGTTCTGCTGTCCACCATCCCACACCGCCGTAAGCTCCGGAACCACAATCAGCAATGTGTTACCGCTACGCACCAGTCATATGATATGAGCTGCTCCCGAGGCGACGTGCTGCCACATTGGCCCCGAAGTGACAAAGTCGCATGAACACCGATGAGGGCAAGCGCAGTCGTCACTGACTGGGCGCAAGTGCTCCAGCCCCACCTCCCTGCGCCTATAGTGAGCACCGAAGTGCGGAAGCTATCCTCGCTCTGGGCCGGCTATGGCAGCGTTAGTAGCGTACGCTTGACATTTAAAGATGCATCCAAGCAGAGCCTTATTGTTAAGGAGGTCAGGCCACCGCGCGCGAGCGGCATCGGGCACGACCGCAAAGTCGCCAGCTACAGAGTGGAGGCCTCTTTCTACAAGGACATCGCTCCCGATCTCATATATACCACCAATCTTGGCATTCCGGCTCCAGTACTAGTCAACGCTGACGCGGATGAGTTCACCTTTGTGCTCACGGACCTCAAACCAGACTTCCCCGTGTCTGGGCCAGGGGCACTCTCAGACACCCAGGCAAGTGCAGCGGCATCAAACGGCATTTCTCATAGGGCAGGCGGGGAGCTGTGTGTTGGGGCCGGGGACGTCCAAGGGGGGAGTGCAGCGCTGGACGCTGTGCTTCAGGGTGTTGGAGAAGTGGGTGGAAGCGGGTGGGACGGGGTGGCTGCTGCCTCAGGATGAGCCACGCCTCGCCCGGCTTTGGCCCGGCGCATTGCCATGCTGGGGCATACGCAAGCGCACTGGTGCACAATGCAGCTACAGGCACAATGCGCTCTCTTACCAACTGCAGTGGGTCGACTGTTTCCGTACAGTGCTACCAGCGGTGGTGCTACCCTGAAAAGCAATACCACGACCACGTCGCGGTACCAGTACGTTGTTCTCCCACCAGCACCCGGGGTCGGCCCCAGGGCCTCCTCCCTTCCCCCCATGCCATCCGTGGCTTACAGCTGCACGCTGCCGCTCGCACACTCGCACAAGGCCAAGCAAGCTTACCCACCTCCCATGCACAATCCCGCACCGCGCAGCTCCCCCTGTCCCGCTAATACACCGCCCCACATGGCAGGTCCGCGCCGCCCTGCGGTGGTTGGCCACCTACCACGCCTACTTCTGGGAGCAGCCCACGCCTGAGGGGCTGCAGCCGCAGGGCTCCTACTGGTGGGTCGTGGCTTAGCTTTTGGCCGGGTCAGGTGGCGCGGCCACACGTGTCTCCCGCAGTCCTGGACACACCTCCCGCCTCGCCTTGGTGTGTTGGTGGCTAGGTGTGGGCACGTCAGCTCATCAAAGCGAGGCATGTTGGCGTTGCGTCCGGTAGTCGGCGCCTGGGTGCACGAGAGGCCACTTGGGTCCGGGTGCATTGCAGTTGGGGTATGTGAGGGTATGTGCGGTGGGGTGGATGCAGGATGATCGAGGGCAGGGAGTTGGCGGCCGTACGCCAGGGGAGGCGGAACTTCCGAGTGCTCCCTGGACGGCGCCACCAGCCTACTTACACAAGCCTCGGTGGCTGAGCCCCAGGCAGCCGCCAAATCAGGCCTGTCTGCCTGTCTGCCTGTCCTACGCTTCAACTGCATGCTGCCAATCTAGCCTGAAAGGGTCCAGTTCTCTCCAGGACCGTTGTCTCGTTGACGTCGTTGTGTTCCCCGCCACCGTGCCAGCCCACCCGCCTGTCGCTCTGCTCCCCTTGTTAGGTACCTTGACACTCGGCGTGAGGAGTTCGACGCCATGGGCCGCCAGTGGCAGGCCCTCAAGGCGGTGGCGGAGCGGGTGGACCGGCGCATCAAGGACCCGCCTAGCAGGGACTTCCTCACCTGCGTGCACGGAGGTAGGGCGGGGGCGTGGCGTGCGCACGGCCTGCGCAAAAGGGCGGGGCCTTACCACGGGACGTGGGAGGGGAGATGGGGTTGATCGGGCGCTAGTAATCGCGCCTTAGTGCAGGACGTGGGAGAGGAGATGGGGCAGAGCGGCGAGTTTTTGGGAAGGGGCTGGAGCAGGAGTGGAGGATGTAGGCAGCCTTCCCGGCGGTGCATGCCACACCGTACACTGCAGACAGCTCGTGCGTGTTTGCCGCCGGCCTGGCTATGGCACATGGCAACGGTTTGCTGTTCCGTGTTTGCAACATCCGCACTGCACAAGCAGCACGACAATGGTGTCCCTCAACATCTACAACCTGTCCTTTCTCTCCTTTCCCAACTCCCCAACTCCTCATGCAAAAGACATGAAGCACGAGAACTTGATGTTCAGCGCGGACGGCAGCCGCTGCGCCGCGTACGACTTCCAGTACACGGGCTGCTCGTACGGCATGCGGGACGTGGTGTACCTCTTCACAAGCTCCGTACGGAGCGACCAGCTGGCGCGGTACGAGCAGGACTACCTGGCGCACTACCGCGAATGCCTCGCAAAAGAGCTGACTCAACTTGGGCGGGCGGAGGCCGCCGTACGGTACGACAACGCCGTGATGACTAAGCACCTGGAGCTGGCGGTGCTGGACTACGTGCGGTTCATGGCGGGGTGGGGCATGTGGGGCAGCGGGCTGGACTGGGCTGTGTCCAGGGCCCGGGTGGCGCTACCCAGGGTGGAGCAGCTGCTGGGGTGAGGCGTGGGGCATGGGGCGTGGTTTGTGGGTAAGTGGGTTGGACGTGGGGTGTTGCTGCTGGAGTGCGGTTACGGCACGCTGCGGATCAGCCGCCGCAGCCAACGCGCTGCCCATGGTGCTGAGCACGTGTGCTGGCAGGGCGCCGCTCCCAAGTGTACGGACAGGCAACTTTGTGTGTCATTGCATTCCTTTTTTCGCGCAGCGGTATGCAGTGTTAGGAGCGTGGCAGCACAGCGATACGGCGGCCGGTCTGTGTGCTGGCGCCCTGGGGGTGGCTCGTGGCTGGGAGCGGCTGGCGCGAGGAGTAGCAGGGCAGCTGCATGGCATGTCCGTTGTGTGACCGTGCCGTACCGGACTGAGGCTCTCGGACTGTCGCACCTTGTCATCGCCCTATGGGTTCGCTGATTGGCCACGTGCTGCACCCTGGCGCAACAGGTGGTACCCAACACTCCTTAGCGATGCAAGCGTAGGTACTTTTGCTGCGAGCTGAGTTGGGCTGTGCGCTGTGCCGCAGTGCCAGGCTGCGGGGCCTGTGCCACGCTAACGAGGTTTGAGTGGACGTCTGGGTAGGATCCAGGAGTCTCTGTGCTCTTAGGGTGTGTGTCCAGATGTGCGGGCCACGTGTCAGGAGGTTCAGCCTACACCAGCGAGCAGGCACATTCAGGCTGTTGCGCAGAGTCCGCACGGGTCACGCGGGGTACTGGTTGGCTGCTTTGGCAGCAGCACGATGCAGAGATTGTGTTATAAGCTGTATATATACAGGCTGTGTGCGTACTGGGCGCGGCGTGAAGTTGTGACTTGGTGATGACACGTGGAGAGCGGGGCAGGGGCCAGGGCTCCTGACGCACTTTCGAGCAAGGACCGATTACCTTTACACATGCCAATTTCAGGTACATCTGCATGTCTAGTCTGAGACGTTGACAAGTGGCGTAAGAACGATGACTGACAGGGGCAGTACGTGAAACGGCAACGGCAAACGGGCGCTGAAGCCGTGAAGGGGACGAGGGGACTCCACGTGCTTGCCTGAAGAAACATCGAGCGACATGTCAAGAGACAGTCTGCTTGTAGGTACAGGAACTAGCAGGTATAGAAAGGGGTCAAACGCTCGGACTGGGCGAAATACGGCCGTTACGTCAGACGGTCTGCTGTCATTGGCTGACGCGGCGTGTATCCCGCTGTCATCAAAGTCTTGTTGCCTGCTGTCGCTTGCTTTGCATAGGCTCAACACTACGCACATTCTGCTCACGGCCCTCCGGCTCCGCTTCTGCCCAGCGTGACAACTTCTAGAGCACGCGAACATCATGAGTTTCCTTAAAAAGCTGTTTCAAGGAAGCTCTAGTTGTGAGCAAGCAGCCGAGCAAGCAAACGCACCAGAAGCATCGCCACATTCGCCGAAGCCACCGGGGACGTGCGTTGGGGACTCAGCTTCATTACCTGAAGGCGGCAGACTACATGCAAAGATAGAGGCAAGCGCCGCCATCATCACCCATACCTATCCGTTCTACAGGGTGTAGATGGCACCCCCCTCCACCCTAATCGACGCCCCTCCAGCCCTACCCCACACCTGCACAACCTCCCCACACAACTGCTACGCAGGGCCGTTACATCACCGTCTTGCGGCTAGATGGAGCCCTTCGGTGTATAGACAGCATCTGCTTCCATGCTGGCGGGCCCCTGGTGCGCATGTTGCCTAATTTTGCAGCCTGCGTGCATGTGTGTCCTGTGCCAATCCCCACGCCGGATGGACCATCCCTCTCCGGCACAGCTACACGCCCTCATACCCTTCACATACCATCGACGCTTCACTCTTCATATCTCTCCCTCGCTCTCTCTCTCTCTCTCTTCAGGGGATAGGGGACATTGAGGACGTGAACGGCAACAAGTGTCTCGTGTGCCCCTGGCACTTTTACAAGGTGTGCACACCACGCTGCGCCGTTACCGCAGCACACGCCATGCCAAAGTCACCTGCAATGAGGCCGCCGTCCGGCGCACGCCCTAGTTCAGCCCATGAGGGCGCCAGCACATTACAAGGGGAAGGGGCTGCTGTTACCACGCAACTGCATTGCGACCCAGCGGCCAGGGTGGGAGTGCTGTGGTCTTCGTCCCTGCATCCCTTCTTGCATTTGCTCCCAAGGCGCCCTCATCGGCACTAGTACGCGCGTGCCCGTTGCCGTGCATTGAGAGCAACCTCCCCACCCGCTTTGCAGATCGACGTTGCCACGGGCGACAAGTACTACCAGGGCGTGCAGTTCGTCAACGGCAAGATGGTGTCGGGCGACTGGAAGAGGTGAGGCCGGCGGTGAGGGCGTTGTCAATGGGCTGTTCAGGGGAGCTGCGACTGGCCTGTCGGGGCGCGTGGGTGGCGGCGTTGGCGGCAGCGGTACGCCGGTGCGGGGTGCTTGCCATTGCCCGACCGTAGATCTAGGGCCCTTATGCTGCTCGCGTGCGCTGGACTGCGGGACTGCATGCCAGGCAGGCGGGGGCCTCCGCCTAGAGGCCTGGCGTCCACCGGTGACTCATCACATCGGACCGCTGTCGCGCATTTGCACTCTGCTTACATGGCCCTCCTCGCCCGAGGTGCTTCCACAACGCCTCCTCTGTGCCATCTGCTGCGGTAGCTTGGTGTCCCTCCCCGCCGTGCAGCGTGCGCCCCACTGCG
Source organism: Chlamydomonas sp. 3222 (assembly GCA_004335795.1). Classification (NCBI taxonomy): domain Eukaryota; kingdom Viridiplantae; phylum Chlorophyta; class Chlorophyceae; order Chlamydomonadales; family Chlamydomonadaceae; genus Chlamydomonas; species Chlamydomonas sp. 3222. Next base: position 7,164 of record QAXN01002188.1, on the reverse strand, counting down.
CTACCGGACCTGGCCCCCGCCCGGCAGCAACTCCTGCGCCCACCCGATGCCGCGCGCACCCTAACCCACTACCCCACTACCCACAGCAACGGCGTCAAGCAGCGGGTGCACCCCGTGTCGGAGGTGGACGGCAAGATGTGAGTACCGCTATCCGTGTCCATGGCCCGGGAACCAGCACGATACCAATAAAAGCTACATGCATGTATTATCACTGCTTGTCTCCTCAACACTATCGGTATGCGCACACGCCAGCGCAGTGGACACGTGTAGCTGCACCTCGTCGCCCTGTGCGAGCTGCTGAGGCCTCGCCTGGCATCAACCAGGTCCAAGCAATGACCAAGGGCCTGCAGGGGCACGTGCCGCAGGCTCCGGGTGCCACGCAAAGGATGCATGGGCGTACACCAATGGTCGAACATGACCATCCTGCACCCGTCCTGCCCTGCCATCTTGCTACATAACACTCGCCCGCCTCTGACCTAACCCACCACCCTCTCACGGACCCTCAGCTACGTGGAGCTGAGCACTGCCGGCCCCGACGGACAGGCGCCGGGGCCCATTGATAGTGATGAGTACGCCTGCAACGCGCCGTGCGGGGACAGGGTGCTAAACAGCGCGCCGTCGGCCAACAAGGTCCGCGTGCACTCGGTGGGCGCGGACGGGAAGAAGCCGTCGGGTGAGGCGGGGCAAGGGCGGTGGGGGGCGGGGACAGGGCAAGGGTGGCAGGGGGCGCGGGTGCGTGTTGTGCGGCGGTGGAGGGACGGCTCCGTGGCAGGATGGGGAAGGGGCGGGGCGAGGGCGGACCGGGGCGCGTGGTGTGGTGTGGTGTGGGGGCAGATGCCCGGGTGGGGCAATGGGCAGTTGGTGAAACGGCCGGCGTTCGGGAGTCATTAGGCGGCGAGGGGTGTGGGGTGGATGGAGTAAAGAGGCCAGGGGTGTTGGGGCTTTGCAGTGGTTGGGGCTTCTCGCATTTGAGGGGAGGTTGCGACGTCGGAGTGAAGAGTGCCAACAGTTCTTGAGGAAGGGCACTGCCGAGTCGGATGCGTGTTGGGATGGGTGGGATGGCCGTGATGCAAGGAGTTGTTGCGCGTACGGACGGTCCCGTAGACGCGTGGAGTTGTGACTTGTGCGGTCTAGGCTCAGGCCATCGTTTGGTGCGCGTTACCCTTGTCCCTGCACAACTGCCCCTGCTGCAGCTGCTGCTTTTATTGCTGCCGCTGTCCCTGCCTCTGCCGACGTATTCACATGCTACTCCTGTGTCACAGGCCACGTCTTGCGCGGACAGTACCAGTCGTGAGAGGCTGGGACGCGCTGGCAAGCGGCGCCTGCTGCGACGTCATGACGCAGACCTTCAGCGCTGCGGACCCCCGCCGGCTTCTGGAACCCAACGAACGTCCAGCGCCCCGATTGCGGCTGGATCAGAATTTACCCATGAGGTGCCCTGATCTTGGTTAACTACTGCAAACGACTGTAACACCGGAGTAGGCCCCAAGCACGGCCTTTGATGCACACTATCGTACATATGCACAACTGGTATGTCTTCCCTGGAGCGAGCGTCGTAGCTTCGAACCTTCGATTGGGTGGCCAAGTCCTGACCTACAGGGGCGCGGTGTCGTTTACCGTCCTGGCTGGTGTGCAGAGTTCAGGGGAAGTGGTGACCCTGGCGCCGCTGGCCGGCTGGCGGTGACGTTCGTAGCACGCAGTGTGTCGCACGTCCACCACTCTCCACTCCGACCAAGCGCCCAGGTTCTCTTGCTAAATTTTTTTTGGTCCGGTATTGAGCGTTCTGCCATGCTCGCTTGTGTTGGGAGGTGCGTGGCATACGGATGTTGCGGTAGCTGCTGAAAGTGTACAACCCGCGCCGTGCATGTACCCACCAACCTACGTCGTGGATCCGTATCCTTATAGTACTCACTCTGTCTAGTCAGGCAACAGAATGTAAAGCTTCATGAATCGTAGCTGGTTCGATTACCTGTGCGGTGGTTCTGTTTGACTGCTGAGAAGCGCTACCTCTATATCCGCTTCGACCGCATTTTTATGTATTCCATCTGCAACACATTGCTACAGTTGTAGAGCTGAAATGGTTAGCAGCAACAGAGCAAAGGCTCTCTTGGCATTATGCCGGCAGCGGAACTGATTGCGATGGACCCAGCAGCAGTGCTTCGCAAACTCCACTTGAGGAGAGTATCCTGCACCTCCAGCGTGGGTAGTGACTCACCACTTCCAAGTGGCAGTAGCGACCATGCCAGCGGACATGGAGTCGCGACATTGGCGACGAAAACTCCAAGCCTACAGGACCTGAAGTACAACGAGCAACGAACTGGATATGTTGCAGACAGCGTCGTCAATCGCCACCACAGCGCCACCAGCCTGCCCTCGTACTCACTTTCGTCCTTGCAGGGGACACAGCACTCCCCCTTGCACTCGGCAGCTGCCAACAGCTTCCATGCGGCACCCACTCACCCTTGCTGTCAAAGCGAGAGCCAGGTGCTCGTGCCAGCACGGGCCGCCGGATTTCCTGCTGCGGAGGATGCTGCCGCCCGCCCTGGCACCGATGCCAGCAAGGCAGGGCCCTTTGCCAGCAACACGGGGGCCGCTGCCGCAGCCCAAGCAGCTATCCTCCCAGAATACACAAGCGCAGGGCTTACATGCGACTCCACAGCCAGCAGCTGTGGCGGCAAGGAGACCCAGGAGCCGGTAACACTAAGTCCAGTGAGCAGCGCTGGCCTTGCCTTTCCAGGAGGAACCGTATCCGCCCCAACGCTGGGACCGCTGGAGGAGGCGGAGTCTCCCATGCTGCAGGAGCAACGCTCCCGAGGCTCAGGGGTTGCAGACGCAGGCGCCTGGGCTGGCCGCAGTGGATCCCCCAGCCGCTGGGTGCTGCCGGAGGCGGCCGAGGGCAGGTCGCGACGGTGCGTTGCAGTTGTGGTGTACGGCAGACTGCGGCGTTATGCAGATGCCCACAACAAAGCGGTACTGGCCTCGCATGCCACATGCTGTACTAAGTGATGCTCTAATCATAGCGAGGCGCAAGCAAGAGCATATGTACATTAACCCACCTGCTCTGCACCCGCCCCCTTGTAGGCGCTCACTGGAGCTGCACATCTCGCGCCTGCGGCGCAGCTCCATTGACGCGGGCAGCAGCTGCGCAGCCGGCCCTGCTCACTCCCGCACCCCCGCCCCTGCCTCGCACTCCGGCGTGGGCATCTCCCTCGGTGACAGTGCTGGCAGCGAAGGCGGCTCAGAAGTGGGGTTACCGCTAGGGGACACTCCCACTGCTGCCCAAGCTTACCGCCGGCGCAGCGCGACTGGCTTTGGGGCCTTGGGTTTTGCAGGGAGCCACAGCGGCAGTGGCGGTGCGGGCAGGTGCAGGGACGTCTCTGGGGGCGGCACGAGGCCGACCGCTTCTGTTGCCGTACCCTCCCAGCTAGCGGCCGCCGGGGTTGGTTATCACGTCGCGCATGCCGTCGGGGATGCTGTTGGCGAGTTGCTGCAGGAACAGCCGCATGCCGGTGCGGCGGGGGGCGGTGAAGAGGTTGCGACCCTGCGTGCTGAGCGCGGGCGGCTGCTATGTGAGCTGCAGGCGGCCCATGCGCGGGAGATGGCGCTCGCGGAGCAGTTGGGCAGGTGGGTGTTGTGCGGGGCCCACGTTTAGGTTCTTTTGGGGTAGGCCAGTCACGCGGCGCACGCGTCTGTCAACTCCTAGCGGGCAAACACGGCCTGATGCGACAAAAGCGCGTGACGCGTAGCGCGGAGTTACTGGCATTGGATTTGCATGGTATTTACACAGGCATCGTGCTGGCCGTAACCGTTGACACGCTTGGGGCGTTACACTCGTATTGTTCGTGAAGGGCGCGGGCGGAGGCGCTGGAGCTCCGGCAGCAGCTGGCGCAGCAGCGGAGGGCGGCGGAGGCGGGGCTGCGGGAGGAGGCGCAGCGCAGCAAGGTGCGCGAGCGGGCAGGCGAGCGGGGATTAGGTAGTACACCGTACGGCAGATACCGGGGCGGCGGTGATGGTGTAAGTCCGCAAGCCGTGGGCTGTTTGTAGCAGCAGGTGGACTGTGCACCGGGTCCAGGTGTCGGTTTAGTGTGCAGATCTTGCAACTCCTCCGCAGTACAGTGCCAGCTGTCTTTACTCTTCAAATTCTCGGCGTTGGAGCAATCACTAAATCAGCTCGTGCGTGCGTCCTGTGCAACGCCGCCCTGCCGCCCATGTTGCCCACTGCGGACGCCCTTTAGGCCGACGCACTCTCAGAGGCCCGCCGCTGGCGCAGCAAGGCGGCCGCTGCCGAGGAGCAGCTGCAGACCGCGCGGGCGCAGCTGGCGTGCCTGCGTGCGGCCGCTGCGACAGAATCAGCCGCAGGAACAGGAGCACACGCGTGGGCCGAGCCGCCGCTAGCATCGCTTGCATCCGCAGGGGAGGCAGGTGCCTCACTCTCAGCGCCAGGGCCGGTGGGAGAGGGCGCGGCACCTGGGGTCGCTGAGGCAGCAGCAGCAGCTTTCGCAGCGGTGCCCGGGCAGGCGAGGTCTGGAGCTGCGCGGCTGCCTGGCTGGGCGGCGCACCTGACTGCACGGGTGGCGGTGGGGGGTGCCGGCAGCGGCGGGAGCAGCCCGTGGCTTGGGGCCGACACCGGTAGCAGCGGCGTTGACAGCCCGTTGCTCGTCAGCCGTACACCATCGTACGGCACCCCCCGACATCCTGCGGCCGTTTCAGCTGCAGGATTGGCAGCTGCTGCAGGTGTGCCGCAGACAGGGGCGGGGGATACCGCCGACGCTGTCACAGGGCTGGCCCCTGCGCCTGGGGCAGGCAACGGGACCCGTGCTCCAGGTGACAGGGTTACGGCCGAAGCACCTGGAAGCAGCGGCGGTGAAGCGGCCCCGGCGTGGGGACGCGCGCCGTTCAGTGCCCATGGCCCCGCGCCCACCGTGAATTGTGGCCCCGGCCCCGGGGCTGCCGGCGACCTGCGGCGCAGTGCCAGCGACCTGTGTCTGCATGCTGGGGAGGCCCCACCGCACAATACCGTGGCGGAGGCCGGGGCCCAAGCCGCCACGGCGCCAACAGCTGCCCCAGGGCACCATGGCACGGCTGCGACGGGCACCAGCTGTCAACATGCATTCGCTGCTGCCTCCTCCCCCTCCTTTGTATCCTGGTCCGCTGCTGCAGCTGCCTCTGCGGGTACCCGGCGCGTCAGCGAGGTCAGCCCCTTCAACGCCGAAGGGCCGGGTGCGGAGGCTGCTGTCTCGGGCGGCCGGCGGCTCGCGCCCGCCGCCGCCTTCAGTAGCCACCGGCCCAGCCAGGGCACCCTTCTCGATCCTGACTCCTCTTCGGACAGCTCCACCCACAGATCCAGAGCAGGGCACAACTGTCCTTCCCCGCTGCCGTCCTCACGCAGCGTCCCCGACACCAAGCGCCCTGCCCCCGGGCCGCAGCGCACCACCTCCCCAACCCCAGCGCCTCCGCGCCCAACCGCCGCACGCATCTCACTCTCCGCCGCTGTGGCCGCAGCGGTATCCGCCGGCTCCCCCTCTCGGCCCGCTTCAGCAGGCGGTGGGCCACCCGGCTGTACCCCTCCGTCCTCTGCAAGCACCTCCGCTCCTCCCTCCTCCGCACCATCGCCCTCACCATCCTCTTACGCCCCCCGCCCCACCGGATCGCGGCACCTGGGCCCCGCACCTCCCCCATCCCTTCTATGCGACGCAACTGACACTGCCCCTGCCGCAGCGAGGGGCACCCGCGCAGCACCCAGCGACGCCTGGCCCAGCCAACCGCCCTTATATTCTGCAACTGCCCCGTCAAGCGGTGACGGTTGGCCCGACGGCTGGTCGGCTGACCTGGCAGTTGTTGCGGCGGCAGCAGCGGTGTCCAACGGCCTGCACAGCGGCAGGCGACCTCCCCTGGCTGCACCAGGCAGACCCTGCTCGCCCCCTGCGCCCACGACAGGGCCTGTGCATGCACATGCACCTGAGTGCTCGGAGCTGCTGGACGCAGGGAGGTGCAACGGGGGCGGCGGCAGCAGCAGCTTTGGGCCGGGTGGTAGCGGGTCCCAAAGGGCTGCAGCTCGGGGGGCGGGCAGGGGGGCAATGCCGGGTGTCATGCGGCGCTCGGCGCCTGGGACAGCCGCGTCGCTGGGGGGCTTGGCCATGGGTGCAAGCGGAGGGGGTGCTGACGTTGGGTGGGGAGGAGAGCACGGCGGCGACGGGGCTTGCGGCGGCGGCGGGAGCAGCACAGTGCATCCAGCGCCGGCTATCCCTCAGCGGGTGTCGGTCTCAGGCCTTGTGCGTTACGACAGTGATGGTGTGGTGGTGGCAGCGCCAAGCGGGTCAGCGGTTGGTGGGGAGGGGCGTGCGGTGAATGGGGGAGGGGCGGTGGGTGCGGAGCAAGGGCACCAGGGGCAGGATCTGGGCAGCACGCGGCAGGGCGGAGCTTGTGCTCTGCAAGGCCACGATTTACCGGACTTCACTACATCACTTCTTCTCAACGAGATGGGACATGGGCGGGGCTCGGCTGTGGGCCCACAGGGCGGTGGAGCAGGGGGTGAGAGGGACGCGGTGGAGCGTCTGCGGCAGGCGGGCAACAGGGCCTACTCCTGCGGTCAGCACTCCCTTGCTGGCCACTGCTACACCACAGCGCTGGAGCTGCTGCTGGGCCGCTCACACAGCAGCGGGGCAGCAGGAGCAGCAGCGGCGGCAGCAGCACAATGCGGGGCTGGCGGTGTGGGGGGTCAGGCAGGGGCAGGGGCGGCGGACCCGCGAGTCGTTGCTGTCCTGTACTGTAACCGTGCGGCTGCACTGCTGGCGGCGGGCTCGTACATTGACGCAGTAGCGGATTGCTGTGCGGCGTCGGCGTATGACGGGCAGTACCCGCGCGCATGGCAGGTGGGTTGACGCACTGCAAGACCAGCATGTGCACAGGGTTGTCGCGGAGTCATGAGGTCCCAGGTGGAGACCAACAGAGCCCTTTCATCTAAGACCACCAAGTTGCCAGCGCACTGCGTTTCTCGTTGGGCTTGCACTACTGTCACTGCTGCCGTCTGTAGTCGTACCCCCCTCCGTCTGCTGTTCACGACGATAGACGGCATGTCATCGTCTATAGTCACCTCACATCCGCCTGCTGTTCACGATTATAGACAGCATACCACCATGTATGGTCACCCCACCTCCGTCTGCT
>QAXN01002187.1:0-12971 GCA_004335795.1 Chlamydomonas sp. 3222 | reverse complement strand
GGGGGGGGGCGGGGTGTTGGGAGGGGGAGGGGGCGACGGGGGAGGAGGAGGGGACGGGGAGGGAGGCGAGGGGGAGGGTGGGGCGGGCGACGGAGGAGGAGACGGAGATGGCGGCAGGGGCGAAGGCGGGGGAGGAGGAGAGGGGGAGGGAGGAGATGGGGAGGGGGGAGAGGGCGAGGGAGGAGGAGGCGGGGACGGCGGCAGGGGCGAGGGCGGAGGGGGAGGGGATGCCATGGGTGCCCTGCAGCTGGGGATGCTGTACAGGTCGATGGACAGGGCGCACACGCCCGTGCCGCCGCTGGGGGCGCAGGAGCCGCCGGAGCCGCCGCAGCACTGTCCGGGGCCGATGCCATTGTTGCCATTGGGGCAGCTGGCGACGTTGCCGGCGATCTTGCCGTCGTGGATCTGTGGCAAGCAAGCAAACGGGGGAACCAGGGGCACATACAGCGTTTAGAGAAAAAAGCGCGCCAAAGTGACACACGGCAACAGCACCGGCTTTGTACCTGGCAGTGTCACAATCCCAGCTAGCCCACGTCTGGACTGTGCAGCTCAGGGGAGCTCCATGGCGCAACGCACCTGCAGCGGCAGGGTGACCATGGTGAGGGGGACCTGGTACGAGAAGAAAGTGACGTCATCACACGTGAAGTCGTTATAGGAGTCCTTCACGGCCGTGTTGCCGCCGCAGCTGATCTGGCGGCAGCTGGCGTCGCGGCAGCAGGCCCACGAGAACTTGCTGCTCTTGCACCCGGACAGGTCCACCAGCACCACCTGCGTGCCCGCCACCTTGTCCGCGGACGTGCACATGACCTTCATGCAGCCGCCCAGGCTCGCAGTGTAGACATCGTTGGGCGCAAAGTTGGTGAACTGGCCGCAGGCGATGCAGCCGGTGGGGGCGGGGGGCGGCGGGAAGGGGCTGGGAGGCGCGGGAGGGGAGCGGAGGGCGTTGGCGGGCAGGGAGGGGGGCGGTGGGGAGGGGGGAGAAGGTGGGGACGGGGGAGAGGCGGGAGGCAGGGGCGACGGTAGGGGCCCTGGAGGCATGCACCCATTGACGGCGGTTAGGTCGATAGACAGCTCACACACGCCGGTGCCGCTGCCGGCGCAGGCGCCGCTGAAGCCGCCGCAGCACTGGCCGGGCTCGATGCCGTTGTTGCCGTTGGGGCAGCTGGCGACGTTGCCGGTGATCTGGCCGTCGTGGATCTGTGCAGCAGGGGGCACATACAGGTGTTATCTGGTGTTATAACGTTTCGTGTGCAGTAGAAGTGGGGTCTTGCACTGTGAGTTGTAGAGCTTTTCTGCTTTTGCCAGGTGCCGCTGCCACATTAGTCGTGCAAGGACACGTGCACGTGCGACTGGGATGCTGTATGTACGCCCCGCCCCCCCAAGCCATGAGACTGTACCGGTACCGCAACATAATTTACGTCGAGGAATGGTGGTGCTGTTGGTTCATGCTTTTGCACGCTACAAAGCTGATATGTGGTTTGCAGCCACCACCACGACCCACCTGCATCGGCATGCTGGTCATGGTGAGCGGCACCGTGAACTGGAAGGTGGACACGCCCTGGCACGTGTAGGTGTTGCCGCTGTAGCCCCAGCCAGGGCTGGCGCAGCCGCGGGCCACGCAGGCGTAGTCGCGGCAGCAGGCCCAAGAGAAGGTGCCGGACTTGCAGCCGGACAGGTCGATGGTCACCGACTGCAATGCAGGTGGCAGAGCGCAGCGGGGCGTAGGAGCAACAGGAGCATCGGCAGCGGTTGGCCAAAGGCGGAAGGCGTTACGAAGGCAGCAACGCCGCGTGAATGTGCATTTGAATGCATGTTAGAATGGGCGGAATGTGCCACATGGTGCACAATTGTGCAGGTGTGCAAGGTTTCGCGTGCAAAATCAAACTGACGAAGCGGGTGCAAGAGGAGGGCGAATGCCTGACCCACCTGGGTAGTGGCGGTGCGGCCTGAGCACATCACCCTCATGCAGCCGCCCTTGGCGCTTGTGAAGACCTTATCGGCGCTGTTTGTGAACTTGTCGCAGGTAATGCAGGTGGAATCGCCTCCCTTGCCCTTCTGAAGCAGGGACCGAGCACCTGTTGAAGCATGCGACTGGATAATCTGAAGCGTAAAACATATCAGAAGCGCCAGCGCCACGGGCGCTGCAGCTTGCCGAATCGGGGCCATTTCGGCCCTGAGTAAGGTAGGATGTGTGTCGCAATCCCGACTGCACAAACGGGTAACCTCTACGACCACCTACTTATTACAGTATCGGGTGCGTTAAAACTCTGTACCATTTTATACCCAGAGAATGGCCTGTCGAGTTCCCGCCCGCCAACGCAAGCCAGGTGCGAAGTACGCTCCTGATGCCCTGTATCTTCAATAGAAGCCAAGAGCGTATAAACTCATTCAATTACGCATGCCGCGCTCCTGCGCACCTCAGCATGTGACTGACAGCAGTACACTTGGCCGTTTCCCTGCCTGAAGCAAGGTAGGAAGTTACAACATGTGAGATGGTTAAAATCTAGCAACCTTGAATGAGGATGTGAAGCACGAGTAAGACAAGCGGTTTATCCCGCCAGCGCAGCTATGTGCCTGACTGCGTCCAGGCGTCAACATGCATCAACGGGCGTGGGCACGGGCGTTACTGGCTGGTTGGTCCGTAGAATGCCAGTGTAGTTAATAAGCCGACAACGGATGCAACCCAGCCAAAGCAACACCGCCGCATTCTGCTTTTAGTAGGGCATAGCTAGCAGTACGCTAGTACGAAACGCGCAGCGCCCCGCCCTTGCCTCATCACTGGGTTCTTTGCTCGCTTGGGTGCTTCAAATCGAGAAGACAGGGCCTCCGTCCTACCCGTTTCTTCTGAACCGTTAATTGCTGAGGACGGAACACGCAGGAAAAGCGACGCGCGCCCCTATACGATCCGGCGATCCGGGGCAACGTGGGACAGCAGTGGGCTGAAAGGGAAGCAAACGCGGAGGTCAATGGAGGTCATCAGGTTCAGTTGGGACGGAGGGCGTACAGGTGAGTAGAGGCACCTCCCCTGTTGTCGTTGGTTGGGGGCGGGCTTAGGGCGCAGGGCAGGACAGGGGTCGCACTGACGCACGGATGAAGGTGAGGGTTGTCATGGCCCGCCCATTCGTTGCTGACATTGTCATGCATGTCGGCAGCACCCTGCAGGAACTAGACTGCGGATGCGTGTGCAGAGGTTCCATAGCTAGCGGGATATGGCACACACCTGCCGTGTACGGCAGGGACAGACGGCCCATGCATGGAGCAAGTTGCACCCGCACGCACGGTCACTGACGTGCGTTAAACCCAACCGCCCAACGGAGCCAGGCGGTGCACAGTCGATAAATGACAGACGACTGGAACTGTATCCGGAGGCGGGGAGCTAGCTGGTGGGCCCGCAGGGGGGGGTGTAGCAGATTTGTAGGGGGGCGTCAGTGTGGTAGTGGCGGTGGTTGTCGATGGTTGACAGCTTGACACGGTTGTGGGCACGCGCCGGTGGGTGGAGGTGCGGTGGAGCGCGGTGGTGGCCGGGGAAGGAGGCGCGGAAGGGGGGCGGGGGTGGGGCTCTGCTGCAGGGTTGGGAGGGAGGTCGGGAGCGGGTGGGGAGCCGGGGGCAGGGAAAAGCGGGAAGGGGTGGCGGTGGCGGTGCGGCGGCAATGCCGCATTGGGAAGGGCATCGGCGGCCGCGGCGCCGGCGTGACGGTGGCTGGGTGTCGGGGGCCGCGGGGTGGGCGGTGTTTGCGGATGGAGGTGCTAGCGGCGGTGGCGGCGGGTGGATGCAGGAGCGCGGGTAAGGGGGAGGTTAGGCGGCAGGTTGGGGGCTGGGGGAGGGGTTGGAGAGGGTGCACGGCGTCTTCAACGCTGCTGGGTGTTGGCGGCGGGGGAGCCGTGTGGGACCACGGGAGGTTGAGCGGTTGGCGGGGGGCGGGGCTATGTAGGCGGGGGTGGTGGTAGGGCTGCGGGGAAGGCGTCAGTGGTGGTGCAGGCGTGCGCAGAGGGGTGTTGGGGGGATGGGGTCAGAGGTGGGCAGAGGCGGTTGGGTGGAGGCCTTGGGCGTGAAGGTGATGGGGGGTTGGGGGAGGAGGGGCCGGGTGCGGGTGCAGGTGCGGAGGAGGGAGCTGCTGCGGACGTGGGAGTGGCGGATGGGGGGTGGGCATAGACGGTGAAGACAGGAGGAGGGGGGCGACGGCGGTGAGTACAAGTGCCGATTGACGCTGAAGTAGAGCGCTGCGGGTTGCGTGGCTGCGGAGCAGTAGGAGGGGCCGGTTGATTTGGCCGGGCTTGCGCCAGTACTTGGCCGCAGGAGGGGTGCTGTCGTTGCACGCTTACTGCAGCGGGCTGCCCGAGGGGAGGGCGGGGCGGGGGTGGGGGTACGCGTAAAGCGCGAGGAACCCGTGTAAGGCGTCAGGGAAACATGGGAGCGCTGGTGCCTGCGCGGGGCGGGGGTGGGGGAGGACCGGGCGTCGAACGAGGCCGGGCCGGTGAAAGGGGCGAAGCGTCGGGGTTTGTTGGCGGGCAGGGCGGCGGGCGGCGAGCCGGGCGGCGGCCGGGGGCCGTGGGTGCTGTGTCCGCTGGAGGAGGTGGCGGCGGGGCCTAGGGGGAGGGGGGCCGCGGCGGGCTCGTTGAGGGTGTGGGGATGTGGGAGACGGGGTGAAGGGCGCAGGAAGTCGGCGCGGGGATGGGAGAGGGTGAGGAGGACGTCGGCGGGGCCCAAGGGTGGAGGCTGGAGGGATGTGCACTTGTGCAGGGCGTTTTGAACGCCGTGGCGGCGGCCTGCGGCGGCAGATGTCGCACAATTTTTAAAAAACGGTGAAGTGACGGTGAGGTCGTCTGAAGGGTTGGGGGCGGCGTGGGCAAGGTTCTGCAGGTTGTGTGCGCGCGTGGGGCAGATGCGGGTGGGGCAGAAGACGTCGGCGTGGGGGGATAGGAAGGCGACGCGACGACTTTGCAGCAGATGCAACTTTCATGGCATTCGGTGTTACATTCCAGCAGGTGCCGCGTTCCACCTGCCACGTGCCAGAGGTGCGGCCGTTGCTCGGCTCGTACGCGGTGGTAAGCGTGGGAGAGCTGGGGCGGAGGCCGGAGGGGATGGATGGCGAACGGGCAACGGGGGCGGGCGGGCATCGCGGTTGGAGCCGTCCGCGAAGATGGATGAGCGTCGGTGGCGGAGGAGTGGAGTGGAGGGGTGGGTGGGGTGGACGTGGCTGAGCTGCTGGGCCGTCATAACTCGTGTGTTCTCGCACATCAATAAACCGTACAGGTACTATGAGGCATCAGTTGCTGGCCGCTTCGTATCAACAGTGTGAGCTGCTGCAACCTTCGCCTGAATCTACAGCGTGCCGGCACCGCCGGGCGTTTTGGGTCAGGGGAGCTCCGGGTTGCATGGAGTGTCAACCGCGAGTACCGCTCTTCTGGCACCGGGTTGACGCCTTGCCTACTTGGCATTTCTCCTTGTACAGCCTATATTGCACCTACGGCCTGGTCTACAAAGAATGCCATGATGCTGTAAACTTTCGCTGATTGAAGGGTCCGTGGCCCGTGGGACCCTGCGAAACCAACACCAAACCCGATGGCACGTCTTCAGTTACCTAACTTGGAGAGGCTGCTAGTTAGGAAAGGTGAGGCGGCTGCGATTTGCCGTCCAAACAGGCTCCCTACGATGGCGACATCGGTTGAACGGCCTGTGCCCTCTGCATCATTCGATCCAGGGGAAGCATTACAACCACAATGCTTGGAAACATTGGCACGCTCGTTGCTGGAGGCTGATGAATGCAGCACGAGCGGTAGCGGCAGGGCAAGGTATGTACTCATCGAGCCTGGGGCTCTTCCAATATTGGTAGCACTACCTGAATTCAAAATACCAGTGATCAGCCTAAACGATCAGCTGGATAAGCGGGAAACCTGGCCCGTGCAGGTTTGCCCAGCAGCATCGTCGCTATGCTGCTCCCGCTCGCCGCTACAACCTCATACAGCCCGTGGACACCAGATTGATCGATGAGGAGCTTGCGTCAGCGAAACTCCTGCAGCACAAGCTGCTGCCTGTGCTTCGGCACGGGCAATGGTTCAACCCGCAGCAGGTGACAGACACGCTGGAGCGGGTGCCTCGAACGCTGCGATACCAGGGCCGGAAACGCGGCCAAGGTGAGAGGCCTGATGGCATGTGCACCAAATTGGTGGGCATGCAGCAGGTCGGGCAACAGGGCACTCAGCGTTGACAGCCACCGTAAGGCCCGGAGGTGTTGCAGCAACGCATGGTGGCATGTAACTGCGTAGCTGCCTCACCGGCCTAGCTAACACACCAGTCCCCACTGCTCTAGTCCCCACTGCTCGCCATCCCTGCCTTTGTAACCCGCACCCCCTCAGTGACGCCAGCGCAGCGTGAGGCCGACCAGCGCGCCGCCTCCGTGCTGCTGGACTCCCTTGGCGAGCGGCTGGTGGCCGTGCTGCCGGACTGCAGCAACGACCAACTGTCGCGGGCGCTGTGGGCGTACGGCGCGAGCAGGCGAGGCAGGGCGAGGGCTGAAGGGGGTGGCAGCAGGCCGATATATCGGTAGAGAAACTCGCCTGTCACTTGATGTTTCACCGTGATGGGCCGGCAGTGCACATCCAACACACGCCTTGGGAAATCCTTGGCCGTACTCCCCTGCAACAGGCGTGCGCCTGCCGGGGTGCTGGAGGCGGCCTGCGCGCTGCTGCCCTCGCGCCTGCCCACCCTGGGCGTGGGGCGGGCAGCCACCGCGGCCTGGGCGCTGGCGGCGGCGGCAGGGGAGGGGGCAGGCGCAGCGCCGGTGCTGCCTGCGCTGCAGGTGCGTTCGGGTTGATGTGGGCCTGCGGCAGGGGGAGCAGCGGGCACACCTGCTGCAGGTAGGAGTGAGGTAGCAGCAGGTAGAGCGTGCTGTGGTTGGTTACGGGGGCGGCGGGCATCCGCGCTGCCCGCGCTGCGGATGCGTCTGGGCTGGTGTGGGTTGTGGGGTCGCAGCTAGCAGGAGCAGCAGGCACCCGCGCTGCAAGTGGGCCGAGGCTGGTGTGGGTGGCGGGACTGCGGGCACCTGTGCTGCCTGCTCTGAACATGCGCCGGGGTTTAGACGGTATGTGTGAGCAGAGGATGGAGGCTGCATGCACCCGTGCAGCTGGGGCTGCTGCCCACTGGGGCTGAGCCTTAGGAGCGTGGAGCGCGGCCTGAATCAGCGCTCCGAGGGCTGCAGGGATGCGGGCATGCGGATACAAGCCGGGTGGTGCGCGTGGGTTGCGATGGGGTGGGGAGGCACCGTGGGGGCATGGCAGGACGGTGAGCGGGATGGCGACATGACAGCGGCAGGGGGCGAGGACGGCGAGGTGCCCCGTTGCTTGGCATGGCGTGGCGTTGCCGGCGGCACGCCAGCTGCTGCTGCTGCTGCTGCTGTTGGACCGTACGCCGTGCGCGCACACAGCGGCATCAGCCTTGCGCCAACGCATGGGAAGGGCGCGGCGCCGCGGAGACGGCACACCCACAGCGATGCCGTACATGACGCCGCTACATGTCTGACGTGCGTCCGCATGCCGCAGCGCACCACCTCCAGTTGCAAAAACAGCGCGCCACGGCGCACACGGCACAGCCGCAGCAGTGCTGTACTTCAGGAAAGTCCGTGCGTATTGGCTCTTTTCCGCGCTCATTTCGCGTCCCAATGGCCTTGCCGCAGAGCGTGGCGTCTCACCTGGTGGCCACCCGTCCGTCCAGCCTCACGCACGCCCACCAGCACGAGCCAGCGTCGGCATCCTCGTCGGGAGCCCAGAGGGGCCTCAGCCCCGGTGCCCTCATGCAGGTGCGGTCCGCAGCCGTCGCCGTGCAGGTCGCGCACTGCTGTAGTGCGTATAGCTGCGGGGTGCCCTTTGCGGGGTGCCCTGTCGCGCTGCTTGAAGGCATGTGATGTTGCAATGTACGGCAGGGCTGGGGGGCATCCTTTAGAGAGCTAAATGCTGCAATCTTGACTGCAACGTCGCGGGTTGCCCTGTGGCGCTGCTTGACAGCATGCGATGCATCCACCGCTGTGTGTAGCCTGTCAGCAGCACGCAGCAGGACTGGGGACGTCCTTTGGGGAGGGAAGCTGATTGCTGCGATCTTCATCGCAACGTCTGCCGCCACTCCGCTCCAGCGGGCCCAGGCACGGCGGTGGTTGAGCCTCTTTTGCTGGTACTGCAACCGTGCTGCTGGCGTCCCGTGTTGGCACAGGTGCACCCCGCGGCGTCCGAGGTGGCTGCGGCCGCCGCTGACCGGCCGCCGTGGATGGACCACCGGGCAGCGGTCAAGCTGGCGTGGGCCTTCGCGCGGGCGGGCGTGGCGGACAAGCAGGTGAGGAGGGCTGGCGTAGCGGACAGGCGGGTGAGAGGCGGGCGGACGCCCCTGGTGCGTTTTGCACACACCTCTTCCCCTGCATGTACGACAGAGAAGCGACCTGGGGACCTGGGGTTGGACCTTCTCATAAACTTGAGAACAGTGGATGTCTAGGGTGGCTGCCGTTCATCAGGTTGGGCAGCGTGGACCTATTGGCGCTGGTGTCTGACTGCCACATGTTGCTTCCTCCCCCGCCTTTACCTGGTTGCCTTCGCGTCATGCCAGGCATGGGAGCTCATTGGTGACGCGGCGGCGGCACGCATCGACTCGCAGCTGCAGGTGATAGCAACTGTGTGCGTGGGCCTTGCGACAGCATGGTGTAGTGGCCGCGTGTGATACCTTTTCGCTTGCTGGTTGGTATGGGACCGTCTGCATCAGGATGGCGCAGATTAGCCACCAGTTACGCACGTACGCGTCACAGCTCGTCCAAATGCGGCCCAGCTGGGCCGTGCTCAACGTTGGCAACAAACTTGCTGATTGCTGAGATACCGGCATGTGTTAAACTGTGTGCACCCGCAGGACCACCGGTTGGCAGTTGAGAGGGCTCAGGAAGCGGCGGCGGCGGCGGCGCAGCAGGCGGCGGTGGACGCCGAGGCCACGCGGCAGCAGCTGCAGGGCATCGACGGCGCCGCCGGCGGCGCGGCGGCGGCGGCGCTGGGGCTCCTGGCGACGCCGCCGGACCCCGCCGTGGCTGCGGCGGCGGCGGGCGCTGCCGTACCATTCCGCCCCCGCGCGACGTACTACTACAAGACCGTCCGGGGATGGCAGGTGGGATCAGGGGACACCTCCCATGGGTGGAATGCTTGGCTGGACCGGGACACAACAGGCCTTGCTGGATGGTGTGGATGCGGTGCGGGAATCAGGCAGTATGAGCCTGTTACAGGTACAAGCAGGCAGGATTAGGAGACAGGGCGACAGGGCGCAGCAAGCAGGTGCCGGAGTGCAGGTCGGTGTGCAGGCCTTTCCGGGCCCGGCTTGATGGACCACCCGACGGCATTGGGCTCACCCCTTCCAAGGGTCCAGGCCAAGCAAATCTGACCGCCCTTGTTACGTTATCTTCCCCTACGCAAAGTCACAAACACGAGTGCGCGCTGCTCATTTGTCGACGGTACTTCAAGACTCACGTACTGGCATGTTGCGGTCCCTCGTTACCGCGTGCCCCACACCCGCCGCAGGCCTGGCCGCGGCCCCGCCCCCAGCGCGTGGATGTGTCTGGGCGCAAGGTGCGCAGCCGTTACCTGTACGACGACCGGCCACGTGTCGTACTGCGGGACTTCACAGCCGCCAGCCTGGCGCCGCTGCTGCAGGCCTTCGCCAGGTGGGTCCACTTGCTCTCGATTGTACACAAATCCGCTGTGCCTGTGCCGCACAGCCCTTGAGCTGTCCTCTGAAGAAGACGTCACAACGGTTTATGTCAAGTCGTCAAGTACGTTATTTGGCATTAAGAATGCAGCTGGTCCAACGCATTGCTGCGCCCGGCCCCGCAGGGCTGGGTACCGCCACGACCAGCTGCTCAGGGTGAGTGTCAGTGCCAGCTTCTGGCCGCTTGGCACATGGTGGCCCGTCACACACGCCCTGATCCTCGCAGTCAACCCACGAACAAGAGAGCCTATCACAGGTCAATTCACGTGATGTCTGAACAGCTTGTGCCGCCCCCTGCCGCACGTGGCGCCCTCTCGACACATGACCGTAACCTGTGTCCCAACCCGTCAACTTCCAGATTTGGTAATGGTGCATCCCTCCACAAGCGTACCTGTTGGCAGGCCGCCAGCCCGCACCTGGTTGCCTCCGACCCACGGCCACAGCCTGCTACGTGTGTCCTAACCGTCATGTACGAATGTGCGCTCTTGCATCATTTTGAGGCCCCAGGCAGCCTGCCAGCACAGTGTGGCCTCCGGCCCTGGCCACAGCCGCCGCGTGTGTCTTAACCGTTATGCACCAGCTTACCGTTTTTCTACTATCTCCTGCCGCCAGGCCGCCTGCCAGCACATTGTGGCGTCCGGCCCCAGCCAGCCAGTGGCCCCCGGGGACACCCTGCGCCTTGTGGCAGCCCTGGAGCGACTGGGCTTCAGGTAAGGGTGGCACCTCAACCGTCAAGCACTGCTCGAACCGGCTATTGTACATTGCGGCAGGGAGTAAGACTGTGCCTTGTTCGTAGCCCTGAAACGGTCCTGCATCCTATGGCCGCCAACTCAGAGAGGGCCCCGCATGCCGCCATACGCCCCATCCCTCCCTCTCCTCCCTGCAGGAACCCCGCCGCCCTGTCCACCCTCCTGTGCGCCACCCAGCTCTCCCGCCTGCCCGCCCCCGCGCTGCTGCACCTTGCAACCATGGCGTACGGCAGCTGGCGCGTACGGCACCGTACGGCGCTCGCTCGCCTTGCCGTACAGCTGCACGCGCGGGCGTGGATGCCAGCGGAGGGGACCGATGTCGCCAGCCAGGGGCGGCTGACGGCGGGCGGCGCCGCCAGCGAGGAGTACGGCGGGTTGTTGCGGGCGGTGGTTGAGCGGCGGGCGACGGAGGAGCAGGAGGAGCGGCTGGCGGCGATGGAGGAGGAGCAGTGGGCGGCGGTGACGGCGGGCGCTAGGGGCGGCGCTACGGATGCGGTCCAGCCGGCGCAGGTTGCGCGCCTCCTGGTGGCCATGGCGGAGGTGGGTACACTGTTTGGGTGCGGGGACAAGGCGGCGGAGATGGATCAGCGAGATCCTGGCTCAAACCCGATGTGTGTGTGGGTGTGCATCCCGCGCCTTTTCGCCTCCGTGCCACGCTAACCATGCCCTCACCTGCCCCCACAGGCCGGCGTGGTGGTGCCGTCCGCACCTTTCGACACCGCTAGCCCACACCACCACCAGCACAACCAGCTGCTCGACGCGCAGGTGCAGCTGGCCTCCAAGCTGCTAAGCCACGTCTTCCCGCACGTTGACACCCTGGCCCGTGGGTCGGCCGCACAGCTGGCGGCCGCGTTAGTAAGCCTGGATCCCAAGGGGACACTGGCTCTGGTTCCGCCGCCGTCGTCTGGAGACGACGAGGTGTACGGCGGGGCACGTGACGGTTACGTGTGCCTGGTGAGGGCGCTGCTGCCTCGTCTTGCGAGGCGGGCACTGTACGGCAGCGCCATGGGGAGCGGGCCGGAGGACAAGGCGGCGCGGTTCAAGCTGATGTCGTTTGCCGTCAGCGGTGGCGGCGGCGGCGGCAGCGCTGACGGCGCGGCGGTGGCGGTGGCGGAGGCGCCGCCGGGCGTGACGCCGGCGGCGGCGGTGCGGCTGGCGGCGGCGCTGGCGGTGCCGGGCTCGGCGGCGGCGCAGGCTTCGCTGCTGCGGTCGGCGCTGGGGCTGGTGGCGCTGGTGCAGCGGCAGCAGCCGGAGGGTGTGCCCCGGGAGGAGCTGGGCGCGCTGCTGAGGCGGCTGAACGAGGGCGGGATGAGCCACCTGGTGCCTCAGGAGCTGGCGGGGGGCTCGGGGGGTGCGGCGTAAGGGTGCTGGGATTGGGCATGGCCCGGTGATCTTCTGTGTGACAGAGGGCTTGGCTTCAACAGGGCGCCTTTCCCGCGCCAATCTCTGTCTGCCCCGTCTTTTGGGGTGGAGAGGGGCTGTGAGCGTGTGCCTGACGCTTGGTCCTGGTGCCGCAGGAGCTGGCGGGGGGTTGGCGTGAGGGCGGCAGGAAAGGGTGTGCGTGGGATGGAGACGGGGTTGGTTGCGTGTGCCTAGGGGGGTCATGGCCGCGCGTTTAGTGGGCTGCTGGGAAAGCACTCTGCACGGGCTGGAGGAGGATGAATGGATATTGCAGGGCGGGCATGTAGTGGAAAGGGGGTGATTGCATGTGCCCAGGGGTCTGTCATGGCTGCTCGGTGGTGGGCGATTGGTGACTGCCTGCGCAGGTGGTTCACAGGGGCTTCTCGTTCTGTGCACGCATTGGTCACCGGCCGGTAGGGATTTACTGTGGTGGATGCTGGTCCACTTTCGGCGGCCGAGGTTCGGCAACGAGTGGCCGCATGCCAATATGCGTGCAAGGCTTCTTGCATACTCCTTTCGGCTTTATCATGCTGCTCAAGGTGAACCATGGCGTTCGGGCTGTTCCCGGTATCACTTGGCAGTGCGTTGGCGCGGATGTGCAAGAGTGGCAGGCGTTTGGGCTTGACTGGTACTGGGGCACGACCGCGAAGACCTCTCAAGGGTTCGGACCATGCCGGTTAGCATGCGTTGCACACTTTTGCACCAGCCCAGCGCGTGCATGGCAGACAAGTATGGCAGACCGTAGTAACGAGACCTACACAACCGGGCACAACGTTACAGTCCGTCCACGGTACGCTGGGCCCCAAGCACGGAACTCTACCGCTGGTACATGTATCACAGACGGTACGGTAGGCAACTGAACGCACAGCTTACTCAGTTCAGCACCGCCCACTGTGCCCCCCCCACCCCACCCCATACATGCGGGTTCCACACCCCAGGTCCTATTAGCTCTCGCCAGCTTCTGACTTCATTGTACCGGCAGTCCTGGGCAGTCCGGTGCTGCACTCCTGAATGCCGTGCACATAATTTATGGGGTCCATCCTCCATTCAAAGGCTTCCACGGTGCCCGCTGTCTGGGTTGCACAGTACGTTGT
>QAXN01002186.1:0-12975 GCA_004335795.1 Chlamydomonas sp. 3222 | reverse complement strand
CCTCCATGGCCCTCAGCGCTGTACGGTAGGTGGCCACCGCCTCGGCCACGTCACCCTGCAGGGGGCCATCCAGGGGACCATGGTAACCGAATGGGGGCCATGCAGGGGGCCATGCACGGGGCCATGCAGGGGGCCAGGGTAACTTGGTGGGGGCTCTGTCTGGTTTGGAAGCCGCCTAGCCAGTGGTTGCCATGCCTGACTGTATGGTACACAACTACACATCACAGCGGTGTGGCATGCCTATTGGGGCCTAGAGCACAAAGGTGGACTGAGTGGTGTTTGCCTCCTCGTAAGGCTGCTGATCGAGTCACCTGGATGAGCATGATTGCTGCCAGTCCGCTGAGCGCGGCGATGAGCTGCCGCTGGGCCTCCTCCGCGTCCAGCTTAGCGCGAGCAACCTGGGGGTAGGGCGCCAAGCAAACGGAAGTTGATGTTTTGTCGTATGAAGTCGCATATTGAGCAAAGGATCAGAGGATTGTAATGCATACTGCCATATCAAATGCCAAAAAGTGATAGACACGGTGGGATGGTGAGGGGTCGGCAGGTGGCTGGACCTTGTGCGACACCATCCATGGAGAACCGCTGAGTGCTTCCCCGTTTGCTGCAGTCATAAGCCGCTAGGAGCAAAGCCCAGGCCCACAGGCATTTCTCAGCGCGACTTGCACACAACTCTGCGTTCAGTGCCTCGAGCCAATTCTCCATTCTTCCGGTCCCGTTCCCCTAATCTGTACTCACCAGCACGCCCAGGATCTCCATCATGGTCATGGGCGCGTCGTGCCGCCCGCCATGCCCCACCCCAATGCCGCCTCCCCCGTGGTGCGCCATCAGCGAGCGGATGCCGCCCGCGCCAACCTGCACGCCAAGGTACAGTCACAAGCGTTCATGGGACAGGCTTGCACGCATTGGAATTTGCCACCAAAAGAGGGCAAGAGAGAAGGGATGCTGTCTGACAGCCCAGAGTGCTTGGGTAAGGAACCCAGCTCTGACCGCCAACCATGCATCCAAGCCGCAAGCCCGCCCAGTTACTGTCAGTTGTTGCCATGCGGGTACTGTGTACGGGCCACCATGCGCCCACCACCCGGCCATGCCCCCACCATTTCCGCAGCCCAGTCCCCACCTGCGGGTGGCACGCGGCCTGGCGCAGCTTGAGCAGCGGGCCCAACAGCTTGTTGGCCTCCCAGGGGAACAGCGGCCGGTCCAGCAGCGAGCCACCCCAACTCGAAGAAGACCTCCCGCGGCCACCCCGCCGGCCCCCGCGCCCGCGGCCGCGCCCCCTCGGCGTTCCAGACCCGCTAGCACCTGCACCAGCCCCTGCACCACCCCTGGCACGCGGAGAGCCCACAGGGGGCGCCCCCGCCGCGCCCGCGTCTGCAGCAGCAGCTGCAGCAGGTGCCGTAAAATCGGCGCTGGCTCCCTCGTCTGCCCCGCCTGATACGCCATTACCCGCCGCCATCTCCGCAGGAGTTCCTGCCCCAGGGCCCTCCTCCACGGCATCTCCCTGCCCTGCCCCTCCCCGCCCTCCCCCACACCCCTCCCCACCCTTACCCTCGCGCCCCCGCCCCCGCTCCCTCTCCAGTTCCTCCGCCGCCACGCGCAGCCCCGCCCTCGCCAGCGCAGCCGCCGCTGCCGCCAGCCTCGCCTCCGGCGGCGCCCTGCCCGCCTCCCCGGCCCCGTGCTCCTGCTCCCTCCGCGCCCGCGCGGCCTCCTGCTCCCGCTCCCACTCCGCCTGCTGCTGCTGCTCCCGCTGCTGCTGCTCCCGCGCCTCCTGCTCCGCCAGCTGCTCCTCCGCCAGCTCCAGACGCCCCGACTCCATGGCGGATATGACGCGGGGGGGCAGCACCGCACGGGCCTTGGCGGCACAGTCCTGTAGAGAAAGACGTTGCAAAACGAGGTTGGACTGGCTGTAGCTACTGAGCAAGATTTGAGGTGGTGCTAACTGGACCTATCACCACTCTCCGCCCTGCAACGGGTCCCGCAACCAGATTACGCCCAGTGTGGTATTCCCATGTCCCGGGCCCTAGCCAGTCACCCCACCCCTCCCCTCCTTTCTCATCGATCTTCCGACTTCGTACATATCCCTACAGCCTAACCCACCCCTCCGACCCCTCCCACCTGGTGCTGCCTGTTGTAGAAATGCAGCTCCACTGCGCTGAGCCGCAGCCGCCCCACGCTGCAGCCCTGCGGCGGCAGACCCAGCTCGGCCTCCACGTCGCGCATGGGGCTGCGCCACATCAGACCCAGGCGAATGTTGTCACCACCACCGCCAGGACCACCACCACCGGCGACCCCCTGACCCGCGGGTCGCTGCACCGCCTCCGCCGTCTCCCCGCCGTCCTGACCCACGGGTCGCTGCACCCTCTCCGCTGCCACTCCGCCGTCCTGACCCACGGGTCGCTGCACCCTCTCGGTCATCTCCCCGCCGTCCCGACCCGCGGGCCGCTGCATCGCCTCCACCGCCGTTCCGCCGTCCTGACCCACGGGTCGGTCGCCGCCCCGCCCCTGGCCCCGCTGCTGCACCGGCTTAAGCAGCGCGAGCAGCAGCGCCCTGCCGGGGCCCTCCCCCGCCTCCACGGGGCGCTGCACGCATCGGGTCCACCAGCGGCGGTTGGCCCAGGGCCGCGCCCCCAGGAACGCCATCAGCCCAAACACGTCCTCCAGGCCGCGGCTGATGGGCGTGCCAGTCACGCACCACCTGAAGGGGCACAAGGCACCAAGGTCATGTTACTAAGCCTCGCAACACAGCGGCATGATGGCCATGTCTGTCATACCCCGCTGTGCCACCAACTGACGGGCGTGCCGGCCACGCATCGCTGGTTCAAGGTGTGTCCCAGAGCAGCGAAACTGATTAACGCGAGTCTGGATGTGCCACTCCCCGCCATACCATCTGCACCCCCGCCGCATCCTCAGCCCATGCACCTTTACCCTCCCCCTCTTAAGCCCGCCTTTCCCGCTGCACGGCTCCCCCGTCCCCACCTGTGCACAGTGTCCAGCTTGAGCGCCATCTCTGTGGCCTTGGCGGTGCTGCTCTCCACCATCTGTGCCTCGTCCAGCACCACGCGCCACCAGCGCAGCCGCGTCAGGGGTGTGGGCACCACCTCGTACCTGCAGGGGCCAGGGGAGAGCAAGGAGTGGGTAAGGCGATAGGAAAGCAGGTGTACGTTATCCTTACCCCACATCTAGCCGACACAGGACGCGATGCTGCAAATGCCAACGTGAGTGCGACAGAAACCCGTCGTATACGGCTGCTGGTACGGTGCTCTCAAGTTGGGTACCGCCTTGCCTCCGTCTCTTGACCCCTCACGTGTCCTCGCGTCCCCATCCCCCGCCCACCTCTTCCCGTTCCGCAGGCTCCGGGTCTGCTGCTCCAGGTCGGGCTGGCGCGCCACGTCCCGCTTCAGCACGTCGTACGTGGTCAGCACAACGTCCGCAGCAGCCAGCTCGGGCGCAGACACCACCTGCGGCGATTGGTTTGGGGGTTAACGCACGGAACATGAGGGAGAAAGGGACAACGACGTCGTACGTGGTCAGCACCACGTCCGCAGCAGCCAGCTCGGGCGCAGACATCACCTGGCGCGAAGAGCGGAGGGAAAGGATACGCCGCAAGTGCACCGTGGGCATGTGATAACAGCCATGTGAAAGAGAGATTGCGCGTGGCACGCCACCTGGGGGCCCAAAGCTCTTGAAGACGTCTAAGCACCATAGCGGCATCCGAAACCACGGTTGCATTTGCGCGCAACAAACCCAGCTCACCAACGAGTTTGACGCCCTCTCCTCCGCGCCGTCCTCGGCCTCCCAGTCCTCATCCCCCTCCTCATCCTCCCCTTCCTCGTCCTCCTCCCCCGCTCCACCCTCGCTGCTCTCCTCACTGCTGCCCCAACGCCGCCTCCGCCGTTGCCGCTTCGCCTTCCCCCTGCCCCTCTGCGCTCCCCTCCGCGTCTTCGGCGCCCTGCCGCCCTTCCTCCCCGCACCCGCCTTCCCGGCCGCCCGTCCACCACCGCCCCCCGCCCTAACGGCCCCGAAGGCAAGGCCTGTCAAGTAAGTCGCTGCGGATGAGGTGTTCACTCCAGGCTGAGTTTGACCGCCGTACACGGCCACCCGCAGCGCCCCTTGATGCACGTGTCGCTGTATCTCGTCGTACCACTGCTGCAGGAGGAAGGACGGCACGACGATGAGGGTCGCGCCGCAGGGCTCCGAAACCTGAACAGGGGCACCGCAATTAGGGGCCATGCGCGAGGACGCGCGATAGGACCGCAGGGCACGGACGAGTTTCACGAGGTACGACAAACGGCAGAAGGCACTGTCGTGCATGTTTTGGGAAATTTCATCAATGGCAGCTCGGCAACGGACTCGCCTTATCCGGCCACAGCACTGGCGTAAGCAGCCTCGTGCTGCAGGTTCGCCCATGTTCCCCACCGTGCCATGTTTCCCTGACGCCTTACACGGGTTCCTCGCGCTTCACGCGTACCACCACCGTGCCAACCCATTCACGCCCCTCCTGGCCCCCTGTCCCCTTGCCCATGCTTCCCTGTTACTTGTCGTACTTTCCGTGTCACCTGACCTGCCTTTCCTTCCACCCCTCTGCACCTCTTCCCCTATTCCCACATACCCTTCCTATTTATCCCCTCATCCACTTCCATTTTTCACCCTAGTCGCCCTCGCACCCTCGGCTCGCGACCCTTGCCCAGCTCAGCCACGCATTCCCTGCCCGCGTGCATTTGCTTCCCTCTTACTTTATATGAACCTTACTGACGTATTTTCATCCCTTCCGTTTTTCCCCTTCCCTTTCCGCCCTTGTTCCCAGGTGAGACGGGTTGACATGGGTTCGTTGTGCCGGCTTGCACCGTCGTCGGACAATAGGCATGAGGGTGCATTCAGTCAGCCAGTCAGCTCCAGCCAGCTTTCAGCGAGCGTTCCGGGTTGTCAGCGGCGCGTTTCCCAGCACGACGCCACGCTTAGCCGCAGCCTCAGCCGTGAACCCAGCCGGTACGTATCAGGTGGTAAGTACTAAGTTGTTTCCCGCTTTCCGTTGCGGCCGCTAACCTCGCTCTATGCAGGCCGACTGTTTCCGATTCCCCTTTGCCGCTTTGCGGTTACTCCCCTACCCACCGTGGCGCTGGCCCGCTCCCGGAGGCACCTGCTGCACGCCCACGCCCCCCGCGGCTTCCTCTTGAGCCCCACGCAGACACCGTGCATCCACGCGTTGCAGTCGGGGCAGTGGACCCACAGCCCGCCGTACGCCTCCGTCAGCTCCGGGTCGGCGGGGTCGCGGCTGTGGGCGCCGCAGCAGCAGTCAATGCGCTCGGGTTGCCGCCGGCGGCGAGAGGGCGCGGAGGCCGGCTGTGACGGGGAGCACCGGATAGGGCAGTGGGCGGCCGTGGGGTTGGGGTAAAGGCATGTGAGGTTAAGATGTGGGAGTGCGCACCACAGCCGGAGGCGGAAGGTGGCTGTGGGAGGAGCGACACGGGGCGGGGCAGCAGGCGAGCGCAAGGGGCGGTGCGTGGGGATGTCGTGATGGATATAGGGCATGGACAGAAGAAAAAACACCGAGGATGTCCGGATCAGGGCGTGGTAAGGAGGCGCGCACCTTACGGCCGTTGCCCCCGTCCTGGGCCCCGTCCTCCTGCTGCTCCTGCTGCGGCCTGAAGCGGTGTGCGGTGATCAGGGCCAGCAGCTCCACCGTCTTGCCCAGACCCATCTCGTCTGAGCGGGGAGGGGATGAGCCAGGGGGCACTGAGGTCAGATGCTCATGACGATCCGTTCCGGAGCTTACCACCTGTGCCGGTCTGATCGCTACCGACGCTTTGCTCGCAAGTGCAACATGAACCCACGACTGCCAGAGACCCACTGCGCCCGTCGAAAGCATAGGCGACCGCCATGTTTCTTGCACCCGTGCAGCGGCCATTACCTCAGTGCGTGTCTGGTCAGTGCCGTACCGGTATGGTAGAACAGCCTTCGTGCTAGTGCCAGCCACCCCCGCAACACAGCGCAGCGCAGCGGTGCAGTGAGCTGCTGCGACCCTCCCGTCCACCCACCCGCCCACCCACACCTGCCAGGATGCCCCCTAGCACAGGCGGGGGCGCAGGGAACGCCCTCTCCGCCACCGCCCCCGAGTACGCGTTCACGTACAGCGCCCCAGGCGTGGGCTCGAGAGCAGCAGCAGCAGCATCCCCATCCCCATCTGCGTCCCCACCCCCGCCCTCATCTTGATGCTGCGCAGGAAGCGGAAGCAGGTGCAGCCGCCGCCACAGCGGATGCAGTGGGCCATGGACGACCTCCTCCACGTCCTCTCCCTCTCCCAGCTGCTGCTGCCATCTCTTACCCCGTCCGCTGTCCCAGTCCTCCTCCTCCACGACCACCACCTCCTCATCACCCTCCGATTCACCATCCCGCTCCTCGCTGCTGTTGCCAGCTGATCCACGTCTTCTTCCGCCTGCGCCACGCTTGCCTTGCTGCCCCTTCTCCTTCCCGTCATCCTGCGCCTGTTTCCCATGCCCCTGCCCCTGCTGCTGTTGCCCCTGCTGCCCCTGCTGCTGTTGCCCCTGCTGCCCCTGCTGGTACCCATTCTTCCCTTGTTGCTGCTGGCCCTGCTGCTGCTCTCTGCGCAGCATCCACGCCACGGCCCTGCGCTGGTAGGGCCGCAGCTGGGGCCGCAGCTCTGGAGGGTCGCCGCCCCACTGCTCCTCCGACCCAGTTGGCCGGATGGCGCGAAACAGCCAACCCGCATCAAAGTGGCCCCCGCCCTCCCCCGTGCCATTGGCAGCTACCGAGCCATTGGCAGCACCTCTCGCTGCTGGCGACAGCGATGGCGGTGCTGCCTTTTCTGCCTCCGTTGTTGCCGTGGGGCTGCCAGGCCCCTTGGGAGAGCTCAGCCGCGCCGCTGCCGACCCGCTGCCGTACTGAGCGCCCCCACCGGGGCTGCGGGGTTCTTTCACAGCCCGAGGACTACCAAGCCCGTTCGCGGCTGACCCAGATGGGGAAGGACCCCCAACCACTGCTGCTGCCGTGCCCGCGGCGCCCGCAGCTGCTGGCGCCCCTGGCCCCTCGTCAGCGGGGGCCGGTGACGGTGATGCGAGCTGGGTGTGGTTGTGGGGCAGCAGCCAGGACAGCACGTCCAGGAGCGCCCCCTGCCATGCACGCTGCTGCGTGTCCTCCGGGTCACCCACTGCCAGGCGGGCTAGGGCCGACCGCGTTATGCCCAGCCGGAGGGCGAGTGGCGAAGCGGAGGTGGAGGGGCCGGGGGCAGCTGCCTGGGCGGCAGCTGCGGCTGCGGCGATGGTAGCAGCCGTGGGGCCGGTGAGGACAGTGCAGGGTGAGTGGGTCGCGGTGGGGTGGAGAAGGTGGGTTGGGAGCGGGCTGTGTGGTAGGGCGGAGTGTGTGGTGTAGATGGCTGGCTGCCAGTCGGGAGGCTCGAGCGGGTCCCAGGGAGCGTGGGAGGGGTTGTTGGAGGTGGAGGGTGCTGCCGGGGGTGGTACGTCGGCGGGCAGGGACGGGGTGAGCGTGAGCGGTGTGTCGGTGTGTCTGGGGTGGCGGAAGATGTACAGGGCGGGGCTGCAGCTGCTGTCAACCCCACGCGCACCCGGGTTGACATCTGCTGCGGGAGCATGTGAGCTGGTGTGGTGGTCCAGAACCCGGGCTGACGCGGCGCCAGGGTCGGGCTGCAGGCCCCAGCATGTCGGAGCAACGGCGGCGCCCAGGACGCCTGAGCCTAGTAAGGAGCAGAAGCTCTCCACCACAGCCGGAGACGGAGCCTCCAGGCTTATCTGCAGTTGAATTAGAACAATCTATTTGTTGGTGACATGACTGCGGCCAGGCGACAACAGGCGACGCCCCAGTCAACATAACGGTCAGCTCAAATGCCTTAGACTTACCTGTGCAATTCCATTGGAGCACTGTAGATGGCTTTCATGCTCCTGGCATAAGCTTAACGATAAAGACGAGCTTAACTGCTGGGCGATGAGTGTCGTGGGCGTGTCGCTCGCCCTCGTTGCGACCGGGAGCTCGAGAAAGCTCAGTACCGAGTCTGTAGGCAGCAGTTCGTGGATAATGGGCTTTTTGGGTTCAATTGTATCTTTACGCCTACGCTTGACGGGCCTTTCCTCCTCCGCAGGTTGCTCCTTCTCCGTCGGGAGCGTGGCTGGCTGAGCTTCAGGCAGCTCCAAGCGAACATGGTCCTCGGTATCCAAAGCTGCATTCTGTTGCGCTGTTTGTCCTTGGCCGTCAGGCGAGGCTGTTTGTTGGACATCCTGCCTCGCCCCTCGCCGCTGCTGCGGGGTAGCCTTCTGCCGCGGCATGCGTGCACACTACATGCTAAAGGCTTATGACCAATACGAATTGCCTGGCTGCTAAAGTGCACAGGTTGAAAGCTGTCTTGATCGGCGAGCTCGGGGGGAACTGCCGTGCCGCCCCATGGGACGTGGGCTGCAAAGGGTCAGGAGAAATGCAGTCATGTCTGGCAGCTTATGAAGCACATTCGCAAAAAAATTCAATTTACAAAGTACGCTTTGTGCATGCTCCGTGGGGCAGGCTCCCGCCAGTTCCCACAGACAGGACCAGGGGAGCTCTCCACCCTGCTCCTGCACTTGGCCCTGGTCGAAAGTCGACAGGAACGACACGTCGGCACACCACACCACCTGGAATGTAACGCAAACTGCCAAACAGGGGAGACGCCAAAGGACGCGCGTATCACGCACGCGGCAATTGTTGCTGTACCGGTACCTTGCACAGGCATGTGCTAAGACCCGTCCGGAGCACCATCCTTCGCAAGGGAGCGAGCCCTTCATCTTTCCGAGTGGAGTCCAATGATGCGTGCACTGGCATAGTCTCTGGAACTTGCTTTGGAATTTGCGCTCGTACCACCCATCAACGCATCCCTCAACGCACTGGCATGCATTGCCTTTCGTGGGGCTTTGACCAAATTTCCCAGGAATCTCCTGTGCGTGACATCCTGGGAAGCCAACATAGGATATCTGGGAGAATAACGGTTCAGCTCTCTGGGCATAGGCCAAGCACGATGGTACAGCCAGCCTGCCCTAGGCGCCACAGTGCTTTGCTGCATTGTTAGGTGCGGTCTCCCCTGCTTGCCTAGAAAAGTGGCGGTTGGTTGGTACTGCAAGACGTGCTGACCAACGTTTCTCGTAAGATACTTGAAGTGGCATTGAGAGACAGTTTCATTGAGGCTGCTGCCCGAAGGCTGCACGCACGCGCTTCCAGCTTCGCAACTGCCCAAGGCAAACCACCAAGAAGACTCTGACCAGCCAGCCTCCAGGCCTTTCCCGTTGACTGCCTATGGATTCCGTCGCATGATAAATGTGGAGATGCTGCGCTGTGGGATTGGGGATTGCCGCTGACGGGCACCAGCAACGCAGGCGCTTGATGCTCATGGACGATGGCGAACCCTGCCGCAACCAGGACCCATGCATTACGCCTAGCATTAGCATTTCTTGTATGGAATGGAGCGCTCGTGGCAAGTAAGTGGGCCTCAGACCGAAGTTTCGACACTCTGGGCTTCTTTCAAACTGCTGCTCGAGTAGCCTAGATGTTCAGGCGACATTACAAGCAAGACCAGAAATACCATTTGAATTTGTCTTTTGCTAACCAATGGCGTGCGGCCTCCTTGCGGCCCCTGCTGCTGCCCTGTCACGTTTCGCACAACTAAAGGCAACCCTCCGCAGCTGGGTCCAGGTGAGCGCAGGTCGACACACGGTGCGAGGATAGCGTGCGCTAACCCTGCTGCAATATACGCTAAATCTACACAAGACCAGTTGCCCAGGTTGCACCGGTCACCTGAGTTGTGGGGGAGCTGCAGCTGGTGTTCCTTACCATGTCCGTGCCTGTTGACAGCAACATGTTGACGTGACTGCGCAGCTGCACGCCCATCACCAACAGCACCGCACGTGAAACCCAGCGCTTACGCACTGAAGATCTTGAAGCTAAATGTGAAGTTCGCTCCTGGTCTGCATCCTCATGACGTGTGCATGTGTCTCCATACTGAACCCACAGGTGTGCCGCCGCCCACACTTGACCGAAACCCCGAACCGGCGGATATCGAGTGCAGCATCGTGTTGGTTGTTGCCACGAGTTTGGAGCAGCTGCGAACCATAACAGCAAACAACAGCCTGGCAGTCGTCTGCCGAGGCGCCCCAGGCGGTGTCCAGCTCCTGCTCAGCCCGTGGCTCCAGGCTGCAGCAAACGCCTCCGCTTCAGCAGCAGGCGTTAACGCCGCAGGCGGCCATGACCGTCTGCCCAGTGTGCAGATAACGGGCGTTGAGGTTGCAGGAGCTCCAGAGGACGGGGGCAGCGGTGGTGACCAGCAGGGGTCCTGGCGGCTGGGCCTCGTGTGCGGCCCGGGCGTGCGGCACCTGCGTGTGTCCCACTCGGTGCTGCGGGGGCTGCCGCTCAGCATTCGCGGGCCGGTGCTGCAGCTGGTAGGCTGCGGCGCAGTGTCGTTCCACAACGTCACGCTGACGCACCTGACGGCGCCGCCGGGGGTGTCCCCTGGCCTGTCGCCCGCCTACGGTGCCGTGCACGCCCGGGGGCTGGTGGCGGGCGCGTGGCTGTCGGACGTGGAGTGCTCGCACGTGGCGGGGTCGCACACGTGGGCGTGCTTCTTGCTTAGCTTCCATGAGGAGGAACGTCCAGAGGGACCGCCAGGGGAGGAGGGGGAGCAGCAGCAGGGGCAGGGGCAGGAAGGCGTGCAGGCGCAGGGCACAGTGGACATACGCGACAGCCTGTTCGTCAACATCAGTGTGGCGGCAAGCCTGGAGTTTGAGCTGGACAGCACGCTGCTGCTACCGTCTGTGGCTACCGTGCTGAACCGCAACCAGTACGTGGGTGCGGACTGCGGTAACGGTGTGTATGGCGCAGTGGTGGTGGGCTGTGCACCGTACAGCTGGAGCATGGCGGCATTCTCATCAGGAGCAGCGGGGAACGGAAGCGGGGACGGTGATGGCGGTTCAGACTCTTCCTTTTGGTGGGACCTCCCGGACCCACCGCGTTTGGCAGTCGATGTCAGGGTGCAGTCAATCAGGGCGGAAGGGTGCTCTGGCGGCTGCGGGCCGGTAATCTCCACCACTGTCCCTCTGGTGAGCACGCTTACATCGTCGTGTATGCTTTCTTGGCGCTTTGCCCTGCTGCTTTAAGTTGACGCGTGCAACACCCTACCAGAAGTTGGCTTGCACCTGGCCAGTCATGCTAGTGAATGGGAGCCTGACGCGAACGTGATGTGCGTGGCATTTAATGCTAGCAAACCTTTGCCCTGAGTATACAGTTGCCCGCCCGCAGGGCTCCCTTACCGTATGTTCACAAGTGGCAGCCTGCTGTCCAACTGCAATGGCTTTGCTCTTGCCCGCAGGCCTCGATCCAGTTCACGGGCGGTACCCTAGTGTCCAACTGCAGTGCGGCATGGGACGGCGGCGCCGTGTACTCCCGTTGGGGCGTGGGTCAGCTGCGTGTGGAGGGGGCCAGCAGGATCGACCACAACACCGCAGGGCGCTTTGGTGGTGCCTATGCCGTACACGACTCGGTGGGCCGGGTGGCGGTGCAGGGGGGCAGCTCGCTAAGCCACAACTCCGCGGTTCGGCAGGACGGAGGGGCCATCTTCGTGCTGAGCAACATCACGGAGCTGGTGGTGTCTGGGGGCAGTGAGCTAAGCCACAACTCGGCCAGGTGGTGGGGCGGCGTCATCAAGTTGGGGAATGAGGACTCCAACGGCTCTGCCGTGCCAGGGCACGGGTACGCGGGCCGAGTGGTGGTGGACTCGGGGAGCAAGCTGCTGCTCAATGCTGCCCAGGACCTGGGAGGTGTGATGCACGCCAACCTGGGTATCGGTACCATCCTGCTGAACGGCAGCTCTGTGGAGCACAACGTCGCTGGAGTGGCAACGAGTGCAGCAACCACCTACGGCGGCGCCTTCTGCACCTTTGGGTCTGTGGACGAGCTGCTACTGGACGACGGTGCGTCCCTCAGTAACAACACTGCCAGTGCAAGAGGCGGTGCCCTGCACGCCAGTGCCGGCCTGGGGCTTCTGGTGCTGGACCGGGGCAGCAGCATGAGCCACAACAGCGTGTATGGCGCAGACGGCAGCGGCGGTGCGGTCAGCTCTTTGAGCGTGGTGGTTAATGCAACCAGTGTACATGTGCTGCGTGGTAGCCGCGTTGTGGGTAACAGCGCGTCAAGCAGGGGAGGGGCGGTCGTGGTGGCGAGCGGGCTGGGCAGCTGGGTGGTGGACGGCGGCAGCGTAGTGAATAACAACTCAGCGTGTGATGGCGGAGCGCTGTACGTTGTGACTGGGATTGGGAGCATCAGCGTGTCCAACGGCAGCAGTGTGGCGGGGAATACAGCCTACATCAGCAGCACCTGCTCCCGGGGGCGCGGGGGTTTTGTTGCCACGGACGGGCCAGTGGGGTCGGTCCTCATCAGCGGCGGCAGCAACGTTACCCGCAATGCAGCCTCGGCCAGCGGTGGTGCCGTACACTGCAGCGCGGAGGTGGGGAGCTTTGTGCTGACCGGCGGCTCGTCACTGTCGTACAACGCTGCTGGGAGGTATGGCGGGGCGGTGAATATCGTTGGCGGCGTTGACAGCCTGAGCGTTACTGACGGTTGCAGCGTCTTACAAAATGCCGCGGATTGGGAGGGTGGCGCCTTCATGATAGGCGAGGTGGGCGGGGCGGAGGTGACGGTGGAAAGGGTTGAGGTGGTGGGCAGCGAGCTGCGGGGCAACTCGGCCAGCGTCGGCGGTGCGCTCTGCGTCCGTGGAGCCGCGTACGACGTACTGCTTAGCGGCAGTACTCTGTCGTATAACGTTGCGCCGTACGTCCAGGCGCACGACCCTAGCGGTTACGGCGGCGCCCTGAACTTCAAAAGCCGTGTGCGCAACTTCACGGCGCAGAACGCCACCAGGATCGTGTACAACGAGGGGGCCAGGGAGGGCGGCGCGCTGCGGTTTGGCTCAGGCGTGGGGTCATTTACCCTGGCGGT
>QAXN01002180.1:0-12745 GCA_004335795.1 Chlamydomonas sp. 3222 | reverse complement strand
GTGGTGGCGGCAGTCTTCCGCGCCGTCATGGTGACCTCGTCGCCGCCGTCGTCGCTGTCACTCAGCGCCGTGCCGACGGTGTCCTTGCTGTCTGCCGCCGCTGCCGCCGCTGCTGCCGCCTCCGAAACCGCCGCCGGGCCCATTGCTGCCGCCGCTGCTTGCTTCCCCGCCGCCTTGCCTCCCACCACTGCGCTTGCCCCTGCCTCCTTGCTCCCCTCCTTTACCATCACCCCCGCCCCCGCCGCCTTGATCCCTGTCTTACCATTTGCACCCACCGCGGCGGGCTCTTTAGCGACCCCCGCCCTGCCTTCCGCCTCTGCGCTTGCCCCTGTAGCCTTGCTTACCCTCTTTGCCACCACCCCTGCCCCCTTCGCCTTGCCTCCCGCCTTGTCCGCCACCCCCGCCCCCGCCGCCGTGTCCCCCACCTTCCCCTTGACCGCCTCCGCCGCAGCGGGGGCCACGCCGGCGCCCGGTGCGGCCCTCGTCAGTGGCCCACGGGCAAGGGGCACGTCATCGTCGTCGCTGTCACTAGCTGCCGCCGCCGCCGGTGCCCCAGCCCCTGCCGCCTTGTGCCCCGATTGCTCCCCCGCCTTTCCGCCAGGCGGCTTAGCTGTTGCCCCCGCAGCCCCCGCCGGCTTTGCACCCGGCACCGCGTTGCTCCCCGCCTTTTCAACTGCTTCCTCCCCCGCGGTCGTTGCCTCCGCAGGCCCCGCCGGCTTTGCCCCCGTCCCTGCCGCCTTGCTCCCCGCCTGTTCCGCGGCTTTAAACCCAACTGCCATTGCCCCCTCCGCAGCCCCCGCCCCTGCCTTCGGCGCCTTGGCAGCCCCTGCCTGCCCTGCCGCCTTGCCCCCCGCCTCTGCGCCTGCCCCCGCCGCCTCGCTTCCCCACTTTTCCGCCACCCCCGCCCCTGCCGCCTTGCCCCCGGGCTTGTCCGCCGCGGCCTTGATAGCGGGACCCGACGCCGCTTTTGATTTTGCCGCCGCCGACGCCGCCGCAGGCTTTGTGGTCGAGGCTTTTTGGAGCTTCAGGGGCAAGTCGTCATCATCACTGCTTTCTGGGGACTCCTTCCCCGCCTTCCAGCCATGTGGCCTAATGTTAAGCGGCACATCATCATCGTCACCGGGGGGCGGAGCCAGCTGTGCCGCTGGCTTCGCCGCCGCCGCCCCCGCTTCCGCCGCCTTGCCTCCCGGCTTTCCTGCCGTCCCCGCCGCTGGTGTGTTCCCCGCCGCTTCCATCTCCCCTACCAGCTGTGCCCCCGGCCCTGGAGCCTTGCTGCCCAGCTTCGCTGCCCCAGCAGCCGCGCCATCGCCTCCCTCCGTCCACGTCAACTTTGCCCCCGCCGCCTTCCTCCCCCCCACCGCCCCTTTCGCCTTGCCCCCCACACCTGCCCCCGCTTTCTCACCAGCCTGCCCAGCGGCGTGCCGCGATCCGTCCTCCTCACTGTCCGCCGTGGTTGCCGCTGCTGCTGCTGCCACCCTGGCCCCAGCCGCCTTCCCCCCGCCCGCAGCCGCCCCGCCCCCCGCCTCCTCCTCCACACTCCCCCCACGCAAGAACCGAACGGCGCGCGTCGGTTCACCGTCTTCCTCACTGTCGCTGCTGATGATAATAACAGGTGGGCTGCCCTTCACAGCCGCCTCCGTACCGCCTCCTCCTATCCCTCCGCTTCCTCCTCCTCCCCCTGTCCCAGCGGCCACTCCCGCCTTCACCTTCACGGCTCCTTTTGCTGCGCTCTTCACCTTGCCCTCCCCTGTTCCCGGCCCCGCCGCCGCCGCGGCTCCTTTCGCTGCGCTCTTCGCCGCGCCCTTCCCATCCACCGCCCCTGCGCCCGCCGCCGCCGTCCCCTTCGCCCCCGCCGCAGCAGGAGGAGTAGCTGCAGCTGCGGTGGAGGCCCTCCTACTACTTGGCAGTGGCAGTGCAACGAGCGGCAAATCGTCACCACTATCACTCGCTGCCGCCGCGGCTTCCACCTTCTTCCCCGCCGCCGCCTTTCTCCCTGCCACCGCGGCCTGTGTCCCTGCCACCGCGGCCTGTGTCCCTGCCACCGCGGCCTTGGTCCCTGCCACCGCGGCCTGTGTCCCTGTCACCGCGGCCTTGGTCCCTGCCACCGCGGCCTTGGTCCCTGCCACCGCCGCCACTGCTGCCGCCTTCTTCCCCGCCGCCGCCGCCGCCGCCTTCGCCCCCGCCGCCGCTGCCGCCGCCGCCACACCCCTCCCTCGCGACCGGACGGTGGGCGGCGCTTCCTCCTCCTCCTCTTCCTCATCGTCATCACTGCTCCCACCATCATCGCTACCACCACCGTCCTCTTCTTCGCTGCTGCTCTCCTCGCTATCATCCGGCGGCGGCGCCGCCGCTGCGACCTTTGCCTTCCTCCCACTGCCCTTGGCAGCAGCGGCGGCGGCCTTGGAGGCGGCAACAGGCGACCTGCCCTTGCCCCCCGTACCAGCGGCGGCGGGCGACCGCACCGCCGCCGCCGCTGCACTCCTGCCCCGCGACCGGACAGTGGGAGGCGCTTCCTCCTCCTCCTTTTCTTCCTCATCACTGCTGCCACCATCGCTACCACTATCCTCCTCGTCCTCTCCCTCTCCTTCACTGCTGCTCTCCTCGCTAACCTCCGGCGGCAAGGCCGCCTTTGCCTTCGCCTTCCTCCCACTGCCCCCGGCGGCGGCGGCGCCGGCTGGCGACCTGCCCTTGCCCCCCGTACCAGCGGCGGTGGGCGACGGCGCCGCCGCCGCCGCCACGGCGGCGGCAGATGGCGGCGCCATCGCCGGCGGGCGCCACGGCATCGGCAGCAGCTGCATGGGTTTCTTGGGGGAGGCAGCGGCAGCGGGGGTGGTGGCGGAAGCAGCTGCTGCGGGCTTCCGGCCGGGCGGGGCCGGGGCCGGGGGAGGTGGCGGCGGCGGCGGCGGGGGCTGTGTGCCAAAGTGCGTGAAGGTGAGGGGCAGCAGCAGCTCTCCCTCCTCCAGGACGTCGGGGTGGTTGTAGTCGTACACCACCTGCGGTGGCGCATGTGTAATAGCGGGTGTTGGGGTGCAAGTGTGTGTTAGCCTGTGCGGGTGTGGGCCAGGGCAGCAGCAGCTCGCCCTTCCGCGCTGTGCGCTTATGCTTTAGTCGTTACAACACCACAGCTACAAGATGCGGGCCAACGCCTGTCCTAGCCGATCCATTTCCCGGTCGTCTCTAGTACCATGTGGCCCCGCTCATGCGCGCCGCCTGTGCGTAAAGCTGGGGGCCAGACAGCCCCTTCCGGTGCGGACCCTGTGCGCTAAGGGTCCCGTACGGTAGCTACCTGTGCACGACCTCGGCCGCAGGCCGTGGGCGGCCGCTGGTGCCCCCCTCCCGCCCACTCCCTTCCCCCCAACACGTCGTCGGGTTGCGGACCACGTCTGCCTTCCGACCGCCTAACCCCCCAACACCCTCGCCCCAGCTGCTACCGGTACTCTTCCGAGGCGGTCTTGCTAACTCCCTGACTTCGCTTTCCTTGGTTGCGGGCCCCCCTCTCCCCCCGCCCACCCACCTCCCTCGCCTACAACCCGTCCACCCCCCCCTCCTCCCCCCCTCCCCCTCGCCGTATCTTGAATGCCGCCCGCTCCCTGTCCTACGACAGCACCTGGTTCTGCCCCAACCTCCAACCCCACCCGGCCCCAGTCCAACGAACCCCCGCCCCTTCCCCTCGCCGTACCTTGAGCGCCGCCCGCTCCTTGTCGTACGACAGCACCCGTGCGCTGAACCACACGCCGTACTCCGGAACCCGGGGGTCGTACTCCACCGGCCACCACGTGCGGCCGCGCGATGCAGCCTTCTGCTGCTCCCTGTACGGCAGTCACAACGGCGATTTGGTGGCACAGTTGTAGGCGACGGTGCAATGTGCGGTCAGCGGTAATCAGCGGTGATCGACCGCTCAACAAATCAAACCAACCAAACCGCTACCCATGGGGAGGTGTTGGTCACAGGATCGTGTGAACTGGTGTCAAGATGCAATCGGTGGGGCCTTTGCGAGAAACGACCGCCTCCTCTTGAGGGTGGGGGGCGGGGATGAGGTCCATGTGAGGGACGGTGCAGACGACCTTTATGGCGATGCATTCCAGCTTGTCTTGCAGGTTTCCGGCGGTCTGGGTGCCTTTGGGCTGCAAGATGTGTCCGACCGCCAAGGAACGACTCTCGCCTTTAAAAACTAAGGCAGCCGGTACGAGCATACAACAAGTTACAAAATATACATGTGTTTCATCGCTCACCCGTGCGGCTGGTCGCACCACAGAACCATGAGCTGCTTTCCGGCCTTGAGGCCGCCCCCCGCAGCAGCAGCAGCCGCCTGCTGCTTACACCAGTCCAGCAGCGGAACCTGCAACATCAGGGAGGCATAAGGAGCAATGTAACAATAAGATAATATAATGATATATACATGTAGTAATAGCCCAAGTTCTGTCCAAGAATCATTCGGCTGTGGTCATTAGTTTGGCTACATACATGTAGTAATAATAATAAGCCCAAGACCAAGACTGTGTAATTTCTTGAGGCGCCGAGAACCGGGAGGAGTAGCACACTCAGATGAGCCCAGGGCAAAGACCAAGAGCGTGTAGGGCCGCAGCAGCAGCGGCCGCAGCCTGCTGCCGGCACCACTCCAGCAGCGGAACCTGCAACAGGGGGGGAAGGAAGAGGTTCCATACCGCGCTGCAATCAGCGCCCTCCTGCCCGTGCAGCTACCCACACGCACGACCCACCCCACCCCACCCCATTGCCCCCACGCATATTGTCGACGTGTGTACTACCGCAGCCCACCACCCGTGGCTCCGTCAGCGTTAGCCGCTCCTCCTCCTCCGGGGTACGGCCCTGCTGCTGCTGCTGCTTTGGGGTCGCCTTGCGTCCCTTTGCCCCCTTGACCCGGACGACTCCGAGGGTCACGATGCGCGGCGGCGGTGGCGGGAGGCACCGCTCTAGCACCCACTCGGAGAGCAGCATGATTTCGTTGTCGTACCGCACGCTGAGGGCGTCGATGTTGTATTCGTGGCCTGTTTGGGGTGCACACAGTACTTGTTACGCTAGAGTGGCGACGTAGTGCTAGTAGTAGCAGTACGGCAAGTAGTATTTCGACCCACTGAGGGGGGTTGACCTGCAGTGGGGGTTGAGGGGGTGAGATTGCCGCCACAGGGCTGGGAGGTGCAATCGGCCAGGGTGAGATGCAGGATGGACGAATGGGGTGGGGGGGTGGCCCCTGGCAACAGCAAACCCTGCTACTGCATTGGTGACCATCACCAGTCCAGTGCCACCGATTCTGCGTACTGCACTACGGCAGATCACTGGCCCAGGGCCCCATCCCATCATTGGTGGTCAGGATGGGAGGCGCCCATTGGTTACGTACTAGTCACAATGGGACGCGGTGCGAGCATTGAAAACGACCAAATAGTGTGAATGAAGGCTGAGATACGGAGTGGCGCTTATGCGGGCGTGGCTTTGGATCGCACAAGGGATGTTGGTCAGGAGGGGAGGTGCCGTTGGGGGAGGTACTCATTGAGTGCCCAGTGTTGCTGGAGGAGGGCAAGTTGAGGGCGAGGTGTGGTGGAAACATCAGCTTGCCATCTTTCAGGGCGAGATTAGGTGTTACCACCTAACCTTGCTGGTAACACCAGGCGGCAGTAAGATGTCAGCAAAGGGCTGGATCAGCGCACTCAGCGGGTGCGGGCGCAGGTTGTTGTGGGGGCGGGGTGGCCGGTGTGCCTTGCGGCGGGGTTGCTGAGCCGGGTGAAGAAGCAGCTGGCCGCATGTTACGCCAATTGCTACAAGTACATATTTTTGAATTCCATGTGATGCTTTATACATGAGGCACCTGGTGAACAGCGGGCTTTCGCTCGGCGCCATTGCCATTGCCCTTACCTCCCAGAAAGACAGCCCGCTTTCCGTGACATTCCAGTTCCAGCCGAGGCATTAAACGCGCGGCAGCCTCCATCAAAAGATCGCTCTCCACCTGCATGGTCGCAGGTTTCGACGCCTTGAAATGCAGTTGCCCGCAGTGCCGCGAGTAGCGCGGAGAGCACAGCTGCTTGCCCATAACAGTTCTGACCTTATCAGCCATGGCGATTGGAAGCAGGGAATTCCGAGGCCTACGAGCCGAGGGCTCAAAAGCACGGCCAACGGGTGTTGCGCGCCAAGCTACCGCGTCATTTGCATCCGTGCAGTTGCTGGCAGAGAGCACGCCCAAGCGGCTGTAAACCTTGCATTCGAGTGACGCGAGGACTGCTTACAGGGATCCGGGGTGCGCGCTGGCGCTTCCGAGGCGGTTGGAACTCGGAGCCGTATTTGGAAAGAGACGACCAATCGGTTGTTGTCAAGAGAGTGCCTAAAACTGCCAGCATCCGAGCAAGCGCCCTGTTACGACAGCGTTAAACTGCATGGCGTACGCAATTTCCATGGCACGCATGCGGTGACAGGGGATCTGCCTGAACCTGGTGAGGGAGGCAGCAGGAGTGGCGCAGTGCGTGCCTGACACGTGCCCCCTTCCATGCATGGTGTCGAGTCAAACGTTGACCAAGCCCCATTGTAGGACACTCAAACGTTTCCACAATGCTACCGACACCATCCACGTCAAAGAGTATTGCTAGCAGGGGAACACATCACACGCCATTGAGGGGGACAGAGGGGGCTATTGATCGACAGCCTTCCCTGTCGATACTAGTACGGTACTCGCTCATCCGTCCTCTGTCCGTGCGGGAGCGAGTCTGGGCTCTGAAGGGGGTCAAACGTGTTGGGACAAGGACAATCAGTTGT
The DNA here is from genome assembly GCA_004335795.1 of Chlamydomonas sp. 3222. NCBI lineage: Eukaryota > Viridiplantae > Chlorophyta > Chlorophyceae > Chlamydomonadales > Chlamydomonadaceae > Chlamydomonas > Chlamydomonas sp. 3222. Next base: position 5,986 of record QAXN01002180.1, on the reverse strand, counting down.
TATCCCCTGCCACACACACGCACCTCGCCCTGCTACCCCTGAAAGCCCCAGCAGACCCTGGCAAGGTTCGTTGACCTGGCCTTGCGCCTGCAGGCACCAGAGCGGACGACGGCTCCTTCCAAGTGTGGCTGATGCATTAGTGCGCCCCTGTCACTCGATGTTTGCGACTTTGGGTGCTCAAGAGGGACGGCGTTCTGGGTTTGGATGTGTGGATGCCTTCGTACAAACCTGCTGCCGCTGCCTGCACCAAACTGACGTGCCGAGCCGCTCCCTTGTGTTTGCCAAGCGTTAACCTCCTCTGGACGCTCTTCTTATCTGACATGCGCCACCATGGCAAAGACTGATAGACCACCCACTGATAGAAGCGCGGTAGTGCGGCCGGCCATCTTTGCAGTCGCGCTGACAGCGTTCATTGCGATAGCGATCCTAGCCCCTGACCTATTGAAAGATATTAAGGTGACCCAGATGATAACGAAAGTGTCGCGGGCGTGGTGCGCCCTGGATAGTATATGTACCCAACGGCAATGCATGCCGTGCTGCGCTCAGGTCGACACTGCCTTTTACCTTGGAGTCGCCAGCTTTTTCCTTGGACTTGCAACTAGTCTCACGTACCTGAAGAGTTTGCTGGGGCGGCCAGGCGGCCTGGGTAAGTCATGCTGACTGAGATCGAAAACAGCCAGTTTACTTTGCTTTACGAGTTACCCACTCCGTTTCTTTTTCAGGTGTTTTTGGCTTTAGTTTCTTCCTCGGAACGTTCCTGTGGCCAGCGCTCGGGCTCGCAGCCAGCGTCCTTGCGGTGCAGCATGGACTGGGCCTCGCGACCGCGATCGGCTTGGTGCTGCTGGCATCGTTGCCAGTAGGTGAGCACAACCGAACATGGCCCAGATTGGGATGGGCTGGTGTTGCGGGGTTTCAGGGCAGGGCAGGGGGGGGGGAGAGCTTGGCCCGGGGGGAAGGGGCAGGGAGCCTGGTGGATGGGTATGCGTGGGGGTGACCAACCTCCTTTTTCCCAGCCCCAGTGCTGTGCCCAGGTCTATAGATACGACGGGCTCTTTTTAAGGTGCTGAAACCGGCAAGGAAATAAGCTTGGTCGGGGGGCGGGGGTGCTGGATGGGTAGGCACCAACGGGGGCACGGCACCCACGGGACATGGCAAAGCGCCGCCTTTGCAGGCACACAGTGCTGAGATTCAGGCAGGACACGGGCTCGTTCATGGGTGCTGAAGCCGGCTGTCATGGGTTTGGCGGATATGGCCCTTGCACGGTGCGGTGCGTGGGCGGGGTGTGGGCGGACGGGTGGCATGGCATGGGCGAGGGGCGGGGCCAGGAGGTGTAGCAGCCTGCAGTGAGAGGAGGTACAAGGAATGCATGCGAGCAACGCTAGGGGGACTAGACCGCGATGGCATGCGCGGCTACTAGGTACCGGGGGCGGAGCCTGGGGTTGTGGGGCGGCGTCCGCAGAGCACGCTGTGGGGAGGGGAGCTGTGGGAAAGACGCAGTTATGACACGCGTGGCGACGACCGACGAGAGTGAGGGTTAGGGAAGCGCGGTGGGGCCGCAGGGGGCCCGCAGCTCTTCCATCGCGGCAGGGGTACACAGGGGTCACAGGGGTCCTGGTGCCGCGACGTGGAGGAGGTCTGCCAGATGGTGGCTTGCTTGGCGGGTGTGGGCGTCAACGGGTGCAGCGCGGGCGGCTCCACCGAGTGCTCCTTACATGAGCCCTGTGTGTATTGTACCGTACCGTCTGTCTGACAGTCTCTGCCTCCCCTCCCTCATGCAGGCGGCCTCGCCACCAGCGTCAACGTGTGCAGCGCGGGCGGCTCCATCGAGTGCTCCTCCCTAATGGCGGTGCTGTCCAGCCTGTGCGCCGCCTACACCGTGCCGTACATAGTGCAACACCTTGGTGCGTGATCGGTTGGGCGGTTAGGCGGTTAGGGAGGGTAGGGGGGTTCTGCTGTCCAGCCTGTGCGCCCTGTGCGCACATCGCGACCCGCGTGCGGTAGTCAGGGGCGCGGCGGGTGGAAGGCGGGTGTGGGGAGCGTGGAGGAGGGTGGGGTGGGGGAAGGGCGAGGGGGGGGGGCGAGGCGAGGGCCAGAGGGCAGGCAGTGCTCTGTGCAAGGGATGGGCATGCCCTGTCATCAGCCAAGCGCTCTCCCTCTGTAACATGTGGACCCGCGCACGTGCGCGGCCACCGAGACATGATACCCGCTAGGAACCCCGCCCCCAATATTATACTATCAGCCGTAACTGGGCCACGCGCTGCAAATTGACTGTCCACGCCTCGGGGAGCGCCTTATCAACGTGCACCTTGCAACGCACGGGGTGGAGGTGGCTTGTGCTCAGCTGGGCGGAAGGTGGGCCCATGTGCGGGGCTATACGTGTGAGGGGTGCGGGCTGGGACTGGGGGCCCAACTCTCGACTATTTATCAAGCATTGTTTCTTGATTCATTCTTACTTGCTGCTCCCTCTCCTCGCCCAGGCTACGCGGTAGCGGACCTGCCGGAGGCCGCCCACCTGAAAATGCAGTTCGAAACAGGACATACAACCACATGTACAATTAGTAAACATTTTGTTGATTATTCAATAAGTGTTTTTATAAAGTTGTACTCCGCCTTCTCCGCCTCCGTGCCCAGGCTACGCGGTCCTGGACCTGCCGGAGGCCGCCGCCGCCGCCTCCACCGCCAACGCCGCCCTCCGCGCCGCCATCCTCACGCCCGCCGCAAACGGTACGGCAAGTACGGCAGCCGACAGCCTGACGGTCAGCGCCGCCGGGGTGACCATGGTGTCGCGCTACGCTACGCACGGCGTGGCGCTGCCGCTGCTGGCGGGGATGGTCATTCGAGCGCTGCTGCCGTCGCCGCTCTCCAAAAAGGTAGGTGTGCAGGATATGAACACGTATATCTAAAGTGGTATATACGTATAAAGAAATACATCGTTCTGTGAAAAGCTGGTGCCGGGCTACGCGACGCACGACGTGGCGCTGCCGCTGCTGGCGGGGATGGTGATTCAGGCGCTGCTGCCCTCACCCCTCTTCAACAAGGTGGGTGCACAGTATTAGGCACGTGATGCATTCTTTGCAACGTGCATACGTTCGTGAACGTGCTGCAGATTTGCCACTTAGAAATGTTTTGCAGGCACCAGCGCCATCATCGCACTCGCACGTGCCACCTGTGCGGCAAGGGACGTAAATGTAGTGATTCGCGCGTGCGTCCATAGAAAGACATCAATCTTGGTCCACATAAGTCATGCATAATATGGCTATCAATATCCTTAATGTTGTTGGGTACTTGCTGCCCCATCCTGATCGGTCACATGGAAACGCTTGCCGGTATCAATGCGCCGCTGGCCACCCCCTCGCGAAGGGGCGTCACATTACTGGTCCATGCATGCGATCTAATGATGAAAACCATTTTTCTTGTGGCATTTATATACTTAATATTGCAAAAATATATATTTTTTTAATGTACGTGCTTCCTTCCTCGTCTAGGTCGGCCACATGGCGCTCGCCGGCATCTGCGCCATCATCGTCGCCTCCGCCGCCACCCACCTGGCGGGCGTGGCGGGCGCCGTACGGCAGGCGGGGCTGGGCCTGGTGGGCGCGGTGGCGGGCCTGCACGCGGCGGCGCTGGCGCTGGGGTACCTCATACCGGCGGGTGAGGAAAGGGGGTTTAGGTATAGGATAAATCAAAAGGAAATGGTTCATGTCAAATTGAATGGTTCAAGTCTGGCCCTCGGAGTTGGCCCCCCTTGGGGCGCTAGGGTACCTCATACCGGCGGGTGAGGGCATGGATAGGAGTGTGTGTGCAGACTCACATGAGAACGGTCCGCATGCTGCTCCGGCTCCACATTGGGCGCCGGCGAAGGGGAGGGTGGAGGAGGGCGGGGGATGGGGAGCACAGTACTTGTAACGCGAGTGGAACGGTAGTGTTAATAGCAGTAGTAGGGGTTAGTACGGTAAATGAAATGGGGAGGGGGAGGTAGGTTGGCGGTACGATAGGACGACAAAGCCGCCAGTCGCACTCGGTTGGTGGGGGCCCGGGGGGAAGGAGGAGAGAGGGGGGTTAGGCGGTCGGAAGACAGACGTAGGGAGGAGGGGGGGGCCAGCGGATGCATGGCAGAGCGGCGAAAGGATGGGTGGGCAGGAAGTGGGGCTGCCGCTGGGCTGGTGCCTCGGGTCCCTGCGGCCCAAAGTCTCTGCCGCGCACGTTGCCAGTTGGCAGTAAACGGCAACTGCGGCCCAAGGTCGGGGCCGTGGACTTTGTTGCCAGTAGACGGCAAGGAGGGCCGGGGGCGAGGAGAACGTGCTAGGCGCCAACGGCGCACCGACCGGGCGCACCCCGCCCTACCAGGCCTCCATGCGCAACCCGCTGCTTGGCTCCAACCCACATGTTCCCCCCCTTCCCCGTGCGTGTGTATTAACGCACAGGCGTGGGCGCGGACGGCCTCACCTGCTGCACGTCTGCCTACCAGGCCTCCATGCGCAACCCGCTGCTTGGTTCCAACCCACCTATTCCCCCCCTCCCCTGTGCCTGTGTGTTAACGCACAGGCGTGGGCGCGGACGGCCTCACCTGCCGTACGGCCGCCTACCAGGCCTCCATGCGTAACCCGCTGTTCGGCCTGGCGCTGTGTTCGCTGCTGTTCGGGGACTCCCCTGCGCACGGCCAGCTGGCGGCGCCCATGGTGATGTCGCTGGTGGTGCAGGTGGGGCAGCTGCATGTGTATTAGCTGCATGCCATGTGTGTTGCCAGTGCCAGCTGGCCTGGGCTCTGCTCTCCTTGCCTTTGCTCTGTCCCCCGCCCGACGTGTCCGCACTCGCCTTCGCCCTCTCCCCAGCGCTCACGTCCGCCGTTAGCGCCTTTACCCTCTCGTCCCGTGCCCACTTCTGCCCACATCAGCACCACCACCTGTTCCCCTGCCCTCCCGCCCTGCCACATCGCATGGTGGGGCCGCTGCCTCTAACCACTGCATACCCCGGCGTCTTCGCTTGCACTGTGGCACGATCAGTCATTATATGACTGCCAAGTAACTACCCGTGTAACGCGTCCTCCTCGCCCCTCTCCCCCAGAACCTGCTGGGCTGCTGGTCGGCGCTCGCCTTCGCCCTCTCCCCCCTGCCCGTGTCCGCACTCACGGCCATCCGGGCGACGGACGACTCCACCCTGAAGCGGTCCTCCACCTTCAAGCGGCCGCTGCGGGGGCGTTACAAGAAGGACGAGGGCGGTGCTGGCGGCAGCAGCAGCGGTGAGGGCAAGAAGAAGCAGTAAGAGCCCGGGCGGAGCAGGGCGATGGAGGGCCCGCAGCCGCGCCGCATCCTCCCGTGCTGTGCCGGGGGTGGGGAGGCGACGGACGACTCCACCCTGAAGCGCGCGTGTCCACATTCTAACAGCGGCTGAGGGGGGCCTTACAAGGAGGAGGGCGGGAGGGGCGGCAGCGGCGGCGCGGAGGGCAAGAAGAGGCAATAAGGGGCTCCAAGGGGCTGCTGCGCGGTGCGCGCGTGCGATGCAGTACACGAAAATGGGGCGGATGGCAGAAGAAGCAGCTCGCAGTGGGACATGGGGCGCGCGGAGCCTGGCGGCGTGTGGCGGCTGGTCAGGGCGGCGGCCGGGGGCTGTGTTGACGTGCGTTTGGTGACCTGACGGGTGTGTGTTACATGTGTCGTACGGTTGTTACACTGCTACGCCGCTCCGCAGAGCCGGCGCACAGCACGGAGGCCCTGTCAGGGCCCTCAAGGCAAAAGGGAGCGTGTGTGTCGGACCGTGGCAGTTTGCAGCATTGGCTACATGTGGTGCAGGGTGTGTGGGAGGGTCGTGCTACTTGGCGGGTGGGCAGGTGTAATGCACCTGGTTCGCGGCAAAGGCAACGGGGGCTGGGGCACACCATGCGTAGGGGCGGAAGTGGGCTGGTGCTTGCTCGTGTGGTGGGCCTGCTCGTGTGGTGTACGGTATTGTTGGGGTCGGTAGGATGGGAGGGGGCGGCGCATGGGGGCGA
>QAXN01002177.1:0-13042 GCA_004335795.1 Chlamydomonas sp. 3222 | reverse complement strand
CGGCACACGTGTACGATGCGGTTTCTGGGCTATGCACGATGCGGGTTCTCGTCACCCTGCGCCTTTGCGCTGTAGGTTCCACTGATGTACTGGATTTGTACGGTACACGAAGTATTTTCAAACATGGCTGCTCCTGGACTGATTGGTATGCAGAGCACCAGGTTGTGGCTGCTCCGCCAACTGCAAGAATGCCCTGGAATGCCCGTGCATGTGCAGGCACGTGTTTCACCGTGCTTTCATAAGCCACGCCACCACCTGTTGCCGTCGCCAGACCGCTTTACACGCCTTGTCCCCAGCAGTTCCCAGCAACAGCACGCAACACGGCGTGGCAGTACACGACCAGCACCTGAATTATTCGGCTGGGTCCCCACGGACACTACAACACGGCATGGCAGTACACGACCAGCATCTAGATTATTCGGCTGGGCCCCACGGACATTCCAACACGGCATGGCAGTACACGACCAGCACCTGAAGTATTCGGCTGGGTCCCCATGGACACTACACCAACGCTACCGGTAACCCCCCGTCACGCCCTCCACGGCAGAACACGGCAACGCCACTGAGCCTCGACGTGGAACACTGACCGACTGACTGGCATCAGCAACACGCGCCACGTGCTGAAGTAAATCAAGTGTACATACGAAAGGAATGGCACGTAACCCACCGCCTTCACGCTCTCACAGACTCCAAGCATAAGCACTGTACCACCGGCCAAAAGGCGCACTGACCGACACAAAAAAAAACCTGCGCAAAAGTACAGTCTTATCTCACACGTGGAATGTCCACAGGAAGTAGCGGATAACAGCCACGCATCGAGCATACGTGCATGAGTACGGCTCGTACCCGTTTATTCAGACAGTGCAACCCGTTTATTCACTTCACTCCAAAGCGTACATCGCATTTATATGGCAATGTGCTCAATGTGCTCAAAACAGGCATATGAACCGGCAGGTTCTTGTTAGGTCGGTCCAATGAAGCATGCGGCACAAGCCGTGAGCATGCAATTGAGCCCTGCACCTGCTAACTTGCGTCCTATAGCTTTAGTATGCCCAATCAGTCTTTGCCGCCTGCCTTGTATGCCCATGTGTTGAAACCCGGCACGCTGCCAATGCGGCTGAACAGCCGTGCAAATTTCTCCACCTCACCGCCCATGTACACTACCACGCTGCCATGCGGGTTGTGAGCCCGTCGGCCCCACTCCAGCTCCCCCCTCTCCTCCCCAGCGGATGATGCATCCCGCACAAACGCTAAGCGCTCCCAGACATAGCACATAGGCCAGTCATACACAGACTTGAACCAGGCATACCCGACCCCCGACTTCAGCAGGACAATGGCTTGAGTTATGTGTTTCGCCCTGTACTCGTCCACGCACTTCTGAAAAAATGCACCCTGGTTGCTCTTCCCGTCGCTGGTACCAAACGGTGGGTTCACAAACACGTTCCCTTGCCAGGCGCGCGACAGACCGTCATCCTGAACGTCGTAGAAACGCAACGCACGCACGCGCGTGTTAGCAGCAGCCGATGAGCAGGGGTCCAGGTCAATGCCACCAGGCGCAAACAGGTCCCGCACTAGGGACAAAACCTCGTCGGGCGTATACCACTCGCACGTCTTACTCTGTACAAACGCCGCGTTGCCGTGCAAACCCCCCACAGCTGAGTCGCCATCCTCCGCAGTGTTCCAACCCACAGCGTCAGCGACGCCAGCAGCCGCCCCCACCTCGCCGTCACCTACCGGCGCTTCGCCGCCTTGCAGCTGCGCGCAGCCCTGGCTACCATGCCTCAGCTTCATGTCCTCCACACACTCCTCCACCAGGCGCCCTGTGACTCTACTCTCGCCCGCCCGCTGCAGAGCGGCGGTCCACGCTTGCACAGCTGCCTCCAACGTTAAAGGTGTCAAAGGCCGCACCTGCCGCTCGCAGTCTGGCCGCCGCAAACCCATAGGTAACTGGCGAATGAGCCGTGCAGCTGCCACCCATGCCTGCGCCTGACGGATGCGGAACCCCAGCACTTTGCTGTTTGTGATGTAGTCTGCAAAGCTATGATATCCGTCGCTCTCGTACAGCCGGCCCTCGTATATCTCCAACAAGGCCACGCTAGCATCTGCAAAGAACCCCCTCGCCGCCCTAATCACACGCTGCTCGACGTCTCGCAAGGCGGACACCTGGCTGGTGCCGCCCTCGCGGCCTCCAACCTGCGCGCACAAGCACGCACGTCATATGGCCGTTCACCGCTCGGGCACAAAGCTCTTGGGTGTTCCCAGCCGGAACGAGTAGAAGCACCCCGCCTCCATGCAGGTGTATGACCACCACCAGTGGGAGCTCGGCCCCTGCACCATCGTCACGCCACAGAACTTCCGCTGGCTGCCAGTTGAGTGCTGGCAGCACAGGTTGATCCTGTGCGATGCGGCGCACATCGGGCACTCCTCCCACATGCTCGGCTGCCCCTTTGCCGTCCGCGCCCCCACCTTTCCACCGTCGTCCGGGTCAACCTCCACGCCGGGGTGCTCCACGGCAGCCGGCGCCACAATACCTCCTGGCCCGGCCGCTCCTGTCGCACCCCCTCCACCCGCCGGTACGCCCCGCCCTGCTGCTGCCACCGCTGCCCCCGCCCCCAGCTGTGCGTCCGCCAGGTCTTTGGTGAACGGGCCGTACCCGAAACCGCCATCCGGGGGCCCGTACACCCCGTCGCTCACGGTGGCAATGCCGCCGCCGCTGCCCAGCGTCCGGCCGGTCGGGGCCGTGTTACCGCTGATGCCTGCACGCCCGGACGCCCCGCTGCCCGCGACCCCGAACCCAAACGTGCGCGGTGCTGCCGCTGCCGCCGTCGTTGCTGGTGTGAAGCCAGCAGCGACTGTTCCCGCCTGGCCCCCACCGGCGCTGCCCGCCCCAGGCGCGGGGCCCGACACGTGGCCAAGCTTGGAGTGCAGGGACCGCAGCGCAGTTGTCGCTGGGTGCACGGGCAGGCGGAGCTCGGGCCCTAGCAGGACGGAGCACATGCTGGTGCCCGTCGCGATGGAGAAGCGGTGGGTCGGGAAGCCGTCCGTGAGGTACCGCAGCTTCAGGCTCTGCACGTTCTTCTTGTGAACGTCTCGAAGCGTGTGGTCGATGACGTTCTTGGCCGGGGACTGCCGGCTGGCGAACATGTGCCAGCCGCGGTTGCAGTCAAAGCGCATGCCGGAGCAGCCAACGGGCACGGGCTGGCTGCTCATGCTGGTGGCGGTGGTCTGCAGTGAGCGTCGCTGCTCCCTCGTCAGGTAGGGTGCTGCGGACACCTTTGAGCTGTTGCGTGGACGCCTGCCGCTGGCGAGGGCCGTGATGGCCGACTCCAGGGAGTCCCACGCCCCGGGACTAGCCAGCGCGGCCTCCTCTTTGCTTAGCGCGCATGAAGGGAACGGCAGGGGCGACAGCACGCCGCCGTTGCAGGCGACGCACCACACTCCCCCGCCAGCGGGAGTGCCCTTGGGCGAGACAGAGGTGTCATCCGCGTTGGCGTACACAACATACACGGCAATGGCCTTCTTGCCGGACGGGTCGTAGATGAAGAGCGCGTCGGAGAGCTCGTCCTTGCGCTCGTGCCTGTCGATGGCGGCCTGTGGATGAGGTCGAAACAGGCAGGAGTTCAGCACTTGCGTTGGTTGGGCACAGGTATTTGGCCGGACAACGGTAGGCAACTGCTACCCTCTCGATGTTGACTAGGGTACCGCAATCCCCGCACCATGACGCTGCAAGGCAAGCACAGGGTCAGTACACAAACCCTAATGGCCAACCAACCACGGATCCTAGGCGCTGGAGGGAGGTGAACCCCCCGGTGGCCCTTATCGGTGCCTGATGCCCCTCCCAGCCTCCCACCCCCAAACAGCACGAGGCGCCATGCTGTAGCCCAGCTTACCGCAATCGTCCGCATGACGCTCTCGTCCGTAAGCGTGCGTCGTGCAGTCCGCTGGCGCTTGTTGCGTCTGCTCCGCGCATCACCGCCCCCGCTGCCGCTGTCGTCGCCGGAGCCCCCGTCCGAGGTGCCCAGCTTGTCCGACATGGCCTTGAGGAGCAGGAAGGCCTTCGCGTTGTCCAGGCGCACGCCCATATCTCTGAGGGACTTGAAGGCGTCCGCTGCGTGCCCGATGCCGCGGTCGGGGTCGAAGTCTGTGGGCGGCGGTGGGCATCGTAAGGCGTCAGAAGGAACGGTCGACGTCAACAAAGAGCATGCCGAGGTACGCGTACGGACATGCTTGCCCAAAGTGAAACATGCAAACACATGCAATGCCGGCAAAAACTGGGCATGTCCAACAGCAACGGGACTTGGGTCATGTGTAGGCTTGGGCCATGTCCAACATAAACAGCGCAGGAGAGCTTCCTGGGAAACAGTACGCACCTCCCACAAACACAGCGAGCTTGGCGCAGGTCTTCACGGGGACCTTCTCCAAGACGGCCCAGACCTTGGCGGCATCCTGGCGGAGAGCGCCGACCTGACGACAGCCTCGAGGTCCTCCGTCTCCTCTTCTTCTTCTACTTCCTCTTCGTCCTGCCGTCAAAACGCATCGACACAAGATCAAGTCTGTCAACAGTACGCAAACTGCAGCGCGCGGTGGTCATCGCGGTAAAGCGGACTGGTCCTAGGTGCGCCAATGGCGCGCGTGCCGAGCGTGTTGGACTAACCTCGCTGTCACCATCGTCCCGGAGATCGCCACTTTGCACCATGTAGTCATCGTCAGCATCATCATCATCTTCCAACTCCTCGTCACGCTCCTCGCAAACAGGGTCGCGTTCAGCGGCACTCATCGCGTACAAGTGCGGACCTTGTGGCCGGTTGAGCGTGTTATTGCGTAGTGTCAGTGGTCAATTGAGGCCGGCCCATGAAGGTTTAAGGCTGGGCCTGTGGTCTCTCCTGCTAAGCGGGCGCATGGATGGCCATGGCATGGGGCGCCATAATTACCATGCCGCCCATGCGTGCGGAATTTTGTCCTTTGGCCACTGGATTGAGCGGGAGGGTTGCAGTACTTATCTCGCGCTGCATGCCCACAATGCTCAACACCAAGGGCAAAAATCCGAGCCTGCGTGGCGCAGGCCCCTATGTCGCAACCCAAGCTCCTGGCCCTGCTGATTGTGCTCGGCGCTTTACAAAACATCTCTTCATACTCTACTACTGTCGCTGGCACGTTCCTTAACTCTTGTCTGTGGTCGCCGGTTGGCGCGCCATTGGCGCACTGTGCGCAACTCAGCCACAGCAAGGGGCCGGTCTCTTGGCCGCCTATGCCTCTCACTTGCAACTTTTGCGGTGAGGCTCATCCTATTACGGTGTGTTGCTGCCGTAATCCAGCTCTGCTGTGCCTGCGTGGCACGGAGGTCACAGCAACATGCGACGATGGCCTATGCGACCACCTCGTGGAGCTGGACCTCTCGCACGACAACGTCACGCAGCTAGTCCACAACCTTTCCCCATCAGTCGAAGATCCTTCACAGCCAGCAACGTGCCCCCCTCTTCCGGCGTCGCTTTCCCCGGGCGCCTTCTTCCAAGCCTGTCGCGACAGGGCCGTGGCCTTGGGGCTCTGCCCAGGCCTGCGGTCGGACCACCTCCGCTGTCTGTATGCGTGCGCCCCACAAGGCACGCTTCACCTTGATGATCTGCAGAAGGCTTGCCAAGGCGACCCTGGGCTGTCAACCTGGGGCGCTTCCCTGAAGGTGCGCGCAGCTGGGAAGGCGGTGCCAGTCCTCGGAGCACTTGCATCCATGTCCTGTCGTGTCGTGGCCGTGGCCGCCACCGAGGTTGATGGATGGAGAAGGTTATCACTCCGTTCATGACGCTGCCCGGCCTTTCTTGACCTGCCCCTGCAGGCCGACCTTCAGCCAGGCGCCCACCGTGCCAGCCTTCCGGCTTTCTTTGGCGACGTTGACTGCATCCGGTCGGTCCTGTGCTCCGGGCGCACCAACGACGCGGGGCTTCCATGCTGTGCCTGCTCAGGGCTGGACACCGCGGAGAACCGCCACCACCTACATCGTGCAGGCCGGCGTGCAGCCAATCGCGTGTCCCAGCTATGTGGAGGCCACCAGCCTGACCCCGCGCGTGACATCCCGACCGCTGCAGCCCGCCTGATAGCCACGTCCGACATGCACACCCAGCCGCTGGGCATGTTGGAGGTTGCCGCAAAGGGAGCAGCTGCAGCGGCGGGTGCAAGTGCGGCACAGCGGGAAAACGTGCAGCTCGTGTCACAGGTCCAGCAGCTCGCGTTCCAGTTGGAGCAGGCGGAAGGGCAGATTCAGCTGCTTGCAACTGCACACCCACGGGATGACGGACTGCTGGCCGTGCTGGAGGCTGCCTATCGGGCAGGTGAGTGTTGCGACATGGGAAGTTGTGTTCTGGTACGCTAGAACCCACGTGTGCTGCCCATGCCCGAGTCCCGCGGTAGCTTCAGTCCAAACCTTTGGTGCGCGCGGCGGTGTTGCAGCAGCAGAAAGGTGCCCCTGAGATATCATGCAACAGAACTGTTGTTACTGCAACTTTCCGTTCTCTCTAGTTTGAAGGAGTGGTCCCCGCCCCCAGCTCGTTTTCTCATCCCCGCACCGTAGCCTTCCAACTTCTCCGTTGCTGCCCTTCCGCAGGCCAACGCGACCAGCTAGAGGGCTCTGCGCTGGAACAAATCTTGCTGGGCATAGCCAAGGGCCTCACTCAGCGCAAGCGGCAGCTGCACCCCATCGAGGTGGCCTTCTACACTGGTCTGCTCAACATGGGCGGGCCGCTTGTGTTCAAGTACGTGGCAGCCAACCTGATGGGCCCTAGCCTACGTACGATACAGCTGTACCGCGCCGAGGAGGCGTACTTCAGGATGGACAACCTACTGGAGAACGTGGCGCAGGTGGGTTGGCATGGTGCCGCTATAGAGCCGAGGGCCTACGGCAGTTGATGCAAAACTCACCCCGGAAGAATGTTGTGCGTGGGCGTCAGGTGTAGGGGTCACGTAGCAGCATGGTCGTTGCCGTGCCGTCTGCGTACATTTTGTTCTCGCGCTGCCAACACCTGACGCACACACCGGCGCTGCCTCACATGGTGCATATGCCGTTCTGCCCTCAGGCTCTCAAGATCTTTGCGCGGTACGGCCTCAGCAAGGTGCCAATGATCGTGCCGGAGGACGCGTCTGCAGCAGTGCCAAGGCTGGATATCGATGTGCGTGAGGGGCGCATCTGGGTCTACGGCCTGGTGGGCGGCCCCAGGGAGGTGACGTCTGTATCGGAGCTCAAGGAGCAGCTGCTGGAGCGCGGCCTGGCGAAGTCCTTGTACGCCCACGTCATGGTGCCAGTGGTGCGAAGAGGCGGCTTCATCCCCATCAAGTGCACATCGTCCGACAACAGCGAGAAGGCGGAGCACCTGGGCGCGTTGATGGACGAGGTGGACAGTGCGTTGGAGGCCAGCGGGGCGATCGCCATCGGACACGTCGGCGATGGTGCATCAGCCTACCGGTGCGTATCCTGAACAGGGGCCAGGGCAGACCCCACTCCCGAACCAGGGACTGACCAGCGTCTGAGGGTGGGAAATGAGCAGCTGCGTTGATGCTGTTGCAGTTGCCGATGTCGCTCTCGCGCTTCAGTATGCGGGCGAGGGCAGGGGAGCGGTAGAAGCGCTGCAAAAGGGCTGTAGGAGCGCTCGAGCTCTGTTGCGCTGATGCTCTTCTGCAGGTCGCGCATCCTACAGCAGGCGCGGATCACCGACGCGCTACCCCCGGCTGGCTACGCCGTGCAACACTGGCTGCTCGAGATGTTCGCAGCTGGCGGCAAGGTCTGGACTGTCGACGTCATGCACATAGGATGGCGGATAAGGTGAGGGCGTGCGTAAAGGTGTTTCAGTTGGGCAATGTCGGTTGGCTCCTTGCCGTACGGCAACCGGTTGATTGTCGCAGCAGCTGTTGTCAAAGCCCTTGCGGGTTAAGCAAGGACTGGGCCGGACTGGCAAGCTCTTCTGCTTCTTTCAGTGGGACACGCGACTGGCCTAGGGAGTCCCTGCGACTGGTGACACTGGTTTGTCGCAGTAGCCATTTGAGGAGAGGAGGTAGGCACCGTCTCTTACAGGGCTTCAGGCGCCACTCGGGGTTTGGGGTTCACACTGTGCTGTCTGACGCCTTCTGTCTCGTGCACTCTTCCCTACCTCCAAGCTTCCTCCCTTCCGTTTTGACTTGCCGCCTTGTACAGGCGGCAGTTCATTGACCCAGTCAAGAAGCTCCGGATCGGGCCCTACTTAATCAACTGCAACGTCCTCAAGACCCTGTCAAAGCAGGACGAGTTCCGTGGCGTGCTGCACATTTTGCCCGGCGATCTGCTGCACAGCGACAAGCAAAACCAGGCTGCGACGCTCAAGTGAGGCAGCATGCACTTAGCAGCTGCTGCTCTCATGCCGCGGCAGCGGCTTCAGTGTTTGTGTTGGCAGCCAACGGTAACCGGGCATATATATGCTCGGGCCTAATATGCACCTGCTCCCCGCACCCCTTACACAGGCTTGCTGACATCCACTGGGACCGGGCAACGGGGAAGACCGCGCCTGTGAGTGCTATTCGGGACGCCCTGGCCAAGGTCCCCCGCAGCGAGGCCGGTGGCGACGGCCCCACCACCGACGGGACCATCTACGGGACCTGGCTCTTCACCACCATGTTCCACGAGTACATGACCATCTTCTACACCGACGTAGCACCCCTGGTGGGCAGACCGCGACACGCTGTATCCTTGGCCCGTGCACCTCTCAGAAGAGCACCGTGGGAGCAATTTGCACCGTGGGCTTACCACGGTATCGCGCATGCAAGGCGTTACAGGGATGCGACCATGCTCGTCCCTTCCCAAACGGTACCCATGACAAGCACCATCTGAGCGCATGCACACGTACAGTCTGTCGATGCTTGAACGCACCCCCAGGTGGCTGTGGAGAAGTCGGCGTTCGTGCTCGCCTTCATTGGCCACTGGCGGACGGCCAACCGCAAGACGGCGTCAGCCATTTCCGCCAACAAGGACGCGAGCGGCCCTCGGAAGTACCACTTCCTCACCAACGAGACCCGGCAGGACATCATCATATCGTGCAACAACGTCATCCTGTTCACCAAGCTGATGCGCAACTTCTGCCTGGAGCACAAGGTGGGGTTTGCGACGAGCGAGCACAAAGCTGTGTCACTACGGGCAGCACAGGTCAGGCATCGCGTACGCGGCCGCGTTGCGCAGAAAGCATTTTCAGGGGTGGCGGTAGACCCGGTAAACGTGGTTTTGGCGGCCTACGTGCAACAGGTGCTGATCGAGGTGGACTTCGGCCGCCTCTCCAGCCGCTTCGCTGAGCACCTGTTCCAGATGCTCCGGTGCGCTACCTCCACGTCCACGACCTTCAGCTTCCTGAGCGCCGAGCACATCCTTAGGAAGGTCATCACCCAGCTGAGCCTGGAGCACGGCTCTGGCCTGGTGTTCCCTGATGCAAAACGCGGCGCACCCCGTGGGGAAGCACGTGCATACGAGACCAAGGTAGGCACGCCTCTTAACGCGCGCAGGCGTCAGTCCACGTGCATTGTTAGCGGGGTACATGTTCGTGTCCTGCAGTGCGCCTTGGGCTGTGTCGGTCCAGCCCTGCTCAAAGCCAGCACACGGCACCGCACAGTGAAGCCTAGACACGTACTCTGCTGAACCTTTCGGGTTCGGTCGTGTCTCATGTTCACTCACTGTGCGCATCGCACCTAATTGCAGGCCTCATCAACGGCCGAGATCAACAAGTATTACGGCCTGGACGACGAAATCCATGCAGCCATTGACGCTGGGATGCACAGGGTAAGCGGTGGCCACATTCATGCAGCCGCCTGGTTGGCCCAAGAAGTGCGTGGCGCAACGTTGAGAGACTGGCTCAGTATGGCGCGACCAGTAGGGCGCGACCAAAGAGCCGAAGGACGGAGCATGCTGAAGTGGCAGATTAAGGGGCCTAACCGTCAGTCGGCGCACTCTTTTCTCCCTTTGGCACGCTGCTGTCTACGCCCCAGCACGGCACATCACATCTGGGTCTTGCGCGATCCTGGTGCCATGGCAACCTCCTCCAGCTTGAGCCAGCTGGGTACGCTCCAGGGGCCAAACGAGAGCCCCACACCTGCATCATGCATACCCCAGCAAGTACCTGCCAATGGTCAACCCTCCGTAACCTCAAGTCTGTTGTCCCACCCACCGCACAGGCGGAGGCCACGCTACGAAACGACATCGGGCCTGTCACCGGGGAGACTGAGCGCGACGCGTGTGTATGGGACTCCGTCATCAAGCCCGTGCGGGGGGTGCCGTTCGGCGCAAACGTCCTGCCCCTTCTGGGCACGGTCAACCGTCCGGTGTGCACAGGCAGCGAGGACGATGGAGGAGGCGACGCCAGCGGCGGCGAGGATGGGCCCGAGCCTGAGCCGGTAGACTACGCCGAGTCCGAGCAGGAAGGTGAGGTGCGGCCAGCTGCGTCAGGCCTGCGTATGAACTGCTGGCTGCAACGTAGCTACAGTGTGTAGCAGCAGTGCTTGCGCATCCCATAATGTCACCTGGCCCTGACGTGCTGTACAAATGCTACCGTGGTGACCCTGATCGTGACACAGCACAGTATGTTCGTTCCCCGTGGTTGCAGACCCCGAGCTTGCACCTGCCACCGGCGCCGGCCCTGGCGGCCTCAGAGACTCTGACGACGAGCAGCCGGAGGGTTACGAGCTCGTGCACCTGCCTTCGGTGCTGGGTGCGGAGGCGGAAGCGGGGGCGGGGGCGGAGGCGGAACTGGGGATGGGAGCAGGCATAGGACAGCGGAGGGGCGAGGGGGAGGGGACCAGCGCCGCAGCAGGGGAGCGCCAGGCAAGGCGTGCAAAGAGCACTAAGGGCACGGCTGCTGTCGTAGCTGCGATGCGCGAGACGTGCGCGACGGTAAACTCGTATATCTCACGACAGCCACGCGACCGCCTCACCCGCTTTATTCAGGACGACTCTTCTTTCCGTGAGATGATACAGGCCATGAACGAGGGCGATGAGGAGCACCTGTCGGACGGGGATGCCGTGGCGGTTATCTGCAGCCGGCGGAACAAGCGCGTGGTGCGCATAGGCTTGGTTGAGGGCTTGCTGCGGCCGCAGGGCCGCGGCAAGAGACTGGCGGCTACCAGCCGCCTGGAGATCAGCAACCCTGACGGCCGCGTGTTGCTCCGGCTGATGGAGCCGGCGTCGACAGGTGCGTTGTCAATGCGATGTTCCACGGTACAGCTCAGCGCACACTAGTGGTTGACTGCGTGGTCACATCACTGCAATCCTGAAGTGGCTAGGTAATGGCTGCTATGTTGCTGCACCGAATTCTGCTGCACATTCCAGCTAGCGTGCATGCCGCCACGACGTTCTACCTCCTTATGGTACGTTGCGTTTTCACTGCCTGCTACATTTTGCTGCCCCTTCCGTGCTATCCCCGGTGGCCGTTGCGTGCGAGGGTTATCAGCTGCGTCTGCACTGACCTACCGGGCACGGTACATGACACCCCCGCTGATCCCAACCTTCCATCCCCAGGTGCGCCGCTGGACCCCGAGGCGCCCCTGCACTTCAGGCTGCCACACGCCCTGACGTCCAACCCGGACCAACAGTGGGCGACAACAGACATCGTGAAGATCGTTGGCACGCGGCCAGGCCCGGACAGCGTGCTTGGCGGGGAGTTCGCTGTGGAGCCGGAGGACGTGCAGGTGGGACCCGGCATGCTTTTACAAGCTTAACCCACTATAGTCATACCTCGACACGATGTCGGCACCTTCGTCCGTACTTTACTGCTCCGTTCATCTTATCCGCGCGTACCATACAACGGGTGTCCTGATGCACCGTCTGTTCACGTGTCCAACCCACTTAATACTAGCCCATGCCCACTGTTTCAGCCAACACACTCAGCACACATCCTTCCAGCCAAAATGCTGATCCACTGCTTCGTGTTTCCTTCCATGTGAATGTCCCTGTCGCGGCCCAGACGCATATGGTGCGCCTTCCGCGGTTGCGTCATACACTGCCTTCCCCACCCGCCCACCACTGCAGGCTTTGTGGGCGTACTGCCGCCTGCACAAGGTGGTGCTGGACGGCTGCACGGCGGACGACGAGGGCAGTGAGGGGCGGCGTGGAGTTGGCACCGGGGGAGGGAGTGGGCAGAAGGCTGGTGGGCGCAAGCGGGGAGACGAGTCGCTGGGGCCCTCGAAACGTAGACAGGCTGCAGGACCGGGTGCGAGGGCGCACGTGGCGGACTTGGCAGCAGCGGCGGCGTCAGGGCAGGCAGCCCTACCCGCGACTTTGGTGCCAAGAAGCAGCCGTGGGCGGGCGCTCGTGCCATCTTCTAGGTACTGAGGGGCTGGCATCCCGGCATGTGTTGCATTTTGGCGTCAGCGAAGGCTGTGGATACTGCGGGTGGTGTGGAAAGGCGGTGTGGACAAGCATGGTAGAGCGGAGCGGGGCACACGGACAAGCGCACGAGGAAGGGTTTTGATGAGGGACTTGCTGACCCACCGCAGTGACGGAGGCCTTGACGCCGACAACTTGGTTACGGGTTGCTCAAAAGTTGCAGGGGAAATGGGTTGTCGTACGTACGGTCACTATGCATGCATGAGTCTGGTAGCGCAAGCCACGGAGTTCCCTTGTGGGGCTGTGCTCATGGCGTACGATTGGCAGTTGGCGCTCGATGTTACGTGGAGTGACTGTTCTACACTGCAGGGGAAGCGCGTGCGGTCGTGCGCATGGTGCAAACCCAAGATAGTGTGTTGGAGCATATGACCAAGCAGACATGTAAACGCAAGGCTCCTCCTGCGCCGTTGGGTAAGGGTTTAGGGGGCGAAATCACGCCGTGACTGCTGTCACCTGGCCGCAGGGCCTTCCCCAGCCACGATGCGGGTTCTCGCCTCGGCACGATGCGGGTTCTGGGCTCGGCACGATGCGGGTTCTGGGGTCGCACACGTGTACGATGCGGGTTCTGTACTGGCACGATGCGGGTTTCAGGCTCGCACGATGCGGTTTTCCAGCGATTTCGTGCCCAGCCCTTTTGGCACGATGCGGATTTTTGACGGTGAT
>QAXN01002176.1:0-13052 GCA_004335795.1 Chlamydomonas sp. 3222 | reverse complement strand
CCAAATCCATCCGCAGGAGGCGCAATGCAGCGCTGGGACCGCAGCCCCCTGCCAGCCAACCTCTCACATGGCGCTCACCCCCGCCTGGCCGGCTGGCCCCTCCCCTGCCTTGTTCCTTCCAGGCCCTAGCGGTGCTCATGGGCTGCATCCCCGTGGTGGTGTCAGACTACGTCATGCAGGTGTGGTTTACCTTGCACTTATCGTGTGTGTTAGCACGTAAGCATTGTGTCGTGGTCACGGGCTGCATTCTTGTTGTGGTATCAGTCTTAGATCGTGTGGTTGTATGTGGACGCTGGCGATGATGGCTGGGCTGGTGCAGTATGCAACGGCAACGTGCAGTACCTGATGCGAACAGGAGCCGTATTGCCATGTTTGTCAGTACTGTATGGTGTGGACCGGTATAGAAAGCCTGCTTCGCTGGGCATATTCTATATGTGACGGCACTAACACCTGGATCCTGCTGCCCTAGCTCCAATCCCCTAACCCGCCCAGCCGGCCCTCGAGCCCTGCTCCTTCCGCCCTACTCCTAGCGTTCCCTGCGCCCCTCGAATCTCATCCCACCCATGCCCCCGCCCTCGCCCTCCACGCGGTCAGCCGTTCGAGCCCGAGCTGGACTGGACGCAGTTCTCCATTCGCGTGGCGCACAAGGACGTGCCCTCCATGCACACGGTGCTGGCAGCGCTGGCAGGGGATGTCCCCCGCATGGCCCGCATGCGTGCCGCCATGGCCTGCGCCGCGGAGCACATGGCGTACAGCAGCATCGTGGGCTCTTTCATGCGGGAGAGCGGCAAGTAGGTGCACATGGGGTGCATCACCTGGGAAGGAGGGGGAGGGATCCCGGCACAGGTCACGCGGTTTGGTCAACTGATACAAGTAGTTCGGGAAAGGGGAGAGAGGAAAGTGGGGTCCCATGGGGCATGGAGCGCAAATCCGGGGAGGGTGCACGGCACAAGGCTCCGTCTTGTGAGGCAGGTGGCTAGGGACCTTTCGATGTATGCTCTGAGTGGAAGCGCACCAGGAACACATAGGCGTAAGCGATGCCTGTGCTAATAAGGACTGAGATACCCATGCGTTGTTGTCACACACGGCTGCACCCTTACATACCTCTTTGCCATCGACATGCATGCCTCAGCGGTTGCACTGCGGTTGCCGTTCCAACACCCGTGACGATGCCCGCCTGCAGGTACGACGCGTTCGAAATGATCCTGGAGCTGCTCCGAATGCAGCAGCTGTACCCAGGGCTGGACCCCACGCAGTACGGCGCCAAGGACGAGCGGTTCCGGAGCTTCCTGTACTGCGGCGGCGAGGACCTGGTGTCGTACGGCGAGCAGCTGCAGGCGCAGATCGAGGCGCAGTACCCCATGACCATCGCGGACGAGGCGTACGGCAAGGGCAAGGCCACGTGGGCCAGGCTATACAAGACGGGCATGCACCACATGCTCGTACGTGCAACGGCTTTCGCGGCAGCGGCAACCAATAACGGTAATGACAAGGGCCGCAGTAACGGTACAGCAAGTGCGGAAGGGGTGACGGACGCGGAGGCGGAGGCGGAGGTGGAGGTTGGAGGTGGAGGTTGGTGAGGATGGGGAGGTGGCTTCCGAGACGCGGAGGCTGCATCAGCAGAGGGCTGGTGTGCTGCCCGTGTGTAGCATGAGCCTGTGGGATCCTCCCAACTGGAGGTGTAGCGCATACCTGGGGAAGGAGTCGGGGCCAGGGAAGCGGCCGCTGCGGGGCGGGGGCGCCGTGTGCGACTCGAGCCGCGCCAACGTGGCCCAGTGTCCGCGCCTGTGGCCTTGACGTTACCGTAGGGCAGGGCCATGGTGGGGCAGGACCGTGGTAGGGCAGGACCGTGCCATAGGGAGTCATGGCAGTATGGAAACTCGCACTGGTCAGGAGAGGCAGGACGGGTAGGAGGCAGGTGGGGGCAGCCGTTGGACAGCACTCAGTTGCTGGCGGCACAGGCGTGTTGGCGGCGCAACGTGCAATTGCCGTCTGCACGTGTCGTATAGGTGGTGGCTGGAGCGGCGTTGGGGCGACCCTGCGGACTGAAGAGCCAATCATTCCGACTGATGCCATGATTGTGCGTGCGCGCGTGCGGGACCTTGTTAGGAGGGCCACGAGCTCACATACCAGTAGCTGTGTTGCGTTCGCAGTCCGTATCGCAAATTTGCGTGCTTTGGGCCGCGCCCCACATTCATCGCGTACGACAGGAACCCATACAGGGTCCATGGCGAGGTAGCAAGACGCATGCCACCATGCGGCCATGCGGTTTTCTTCCTTTTGGAAGATAGGGTGCTGGGTCGGGGCGCGTAAGCCGACTACGTCCAACCTGGTCCAACTTGGCCATGGGTTTTCCCTGTGACTGGTGGCCTGTGATCGTTCGGGGATGCATCAGGGGCATCAGGACTTGTGGTCCGTGGTAGTTCACTTAGCTTCAGGATGTACGGGTGTGTGCGCGGGTTGTGCGCGGGCGCAGGGCGGTCAACACCGGGGTAGGCGTAAGCTGCATTGCAGCCATTCCATCGGCTCAGCAACACCTCAAAGGCCGTCCAGACCTGCGGGTGTAAGCTGGCTTTCTTGGACTGGATTCTGCACTGCGACCATGTTCGCCGCTTAAATCGCTTCCATGAACCTGCCCCTTGTTGTATCGTAAGCAGACACGGCTTTGTTTTTAGCAGGGTTAACAAGCAGACACGGGTGGCCGACATGCCGCCTCGGACGCACAGCACCCACACGCTAAATTCCACTCGGCAACGCGAAAGTGCTCTCAGCGATCTCGTTCAGCTTGCAACAACGCCTGACCCGTGGCGGAGCGGTACCGGCCTTGCCGGCGCCAGTCCGCGCCAGATCAGACAACTGATGAACCGCGCACTGGCGGTGCTTCGCGCCCCTGCCTTTGACGAACCTGGAAGCGACGCGACAAGACAAGGCATTGCATCCCTTTTTGCCGCTCCGGCATCTCGCGCTGCAGTGGTGCAGCTTTTCTCCTCCGCCCTGTGCATTCTCGCGCCCCCGGAAGCGCTGGCAGACGCGAACAATGGCGCGCGGCAGCAGACAGAGTCGGGTGTCATGCAGCAGCGGCAGCACCATGCGCAGCAGCAGCACAGCGGGGGGTAACCTGCTGGGTACTAGCCGCGACCCTGCTGCCTGCTCCCGCAACCGCAGCGGACCCCACGGCGCCAGTCATCGGACCCACGGGACACCAGCAATACCAGTACACAACCATCCTCATGGGCTGCGTGAACCTCCTTGGCAAAAACATCCACTACGACTTGACGCGAATCCATGCCAAAGGCACAGCACGCAGGGCAATGGAGTGGGTCGTGGCTTCCGCAGCGCTCCTGCATGCAGGGGGGCGCTACGGTATGGCCGCCGCTGCGCGCCTGCTCGCAACCGACAACCGCCGCCCGCCCGGCGCCAAGCTGCTCTCTCCGGCTCAGTTCTTGGAGCTCTCCCAGCTCCTGACCCTGCTGTTCGGCTACGCGTATTACAACCAGGGACTGGGGAGCCAGGTGCTGCCTGCAGTTGCTGGCTGCCATCTGACACAGCACTGGGCGACGGCCGTTGTGGGCCGTGTGCGGGCGGAGAGCCTCCCGCCGGCGTGCGGGTGGAGGGGCAGCAGAGCCAGCACCGACCCCGCCTCCCAGGCCGTCGCCTCTGAAGTTGCAATCAGCATCCTGCAGAGCTTCAACGGGGCGTTGATCAACCTGATGATGTTCATGAGCGGTGCTCCTGCTTCCAGCGGCAGCAGCTACATACTGCTTACGGCGTGCCCCGGGCCCCTGCGCACCCGCCGGCGTTGCACCGCAGCTGCTGTCCGGTCGCTGCCTGCAGTACTTCACTGCCATGCAGGCCGTATCGCAGCTGTACGCTGCGGCCGGCGGGCCGCTGTACGGCCTGCCGTTCGACGCGCTGCTGCCGTACGTGACGATGGACCAGCAGCCCGACGTGCGGAAGGGGCAGGGGGCCCAGTCATGCGAGGGGCTTCGCTCTTCCGTACGGCTGTGGTGCACGTGCTGCTGCCTGTGCCCCCCTGAGGCGCTCCGCCCCCTGATGGCGCTGTGTCTGCGGATTGCACGCGCTGCGCTGGCATGGCTCGCGCTGGTGCAGACAAGGGCGCAGCAGGAGGCGGGGGAGCAGGCGCCACGGCAGGGGCAGCAGCAGCAGCAGGGCCAGCAGGAGGAGGGGGAGCAGGGGCCGCTGCAGGGGCAGCAGCAGCAGGGGCAGCAGGAAGGGCTTGAAGTCGAGCCGGGCGGCATGGCTGGTAGCAGCCTAAGCGGAGCCACCGTGGGACGGCTTGGTGGGTTGCGGTGGGCGCCGCTGGGGGCGGTGGAGTTGCGGAGGCCGCTTGAGGCGCAGGATTGCGCTGAGCTGGCGGTCGCGGCCATCGAGCTGACCAGCAGCCTCCTTACAGCCAACAGCAGCAGGTCTCGATGTGGGGAGGGCGGGGTACAGGTTGACACGGTGCGTGGCAACGGTGGTGGTCGCGACGGCGGCGCAGTTGGCGCGGGCTGCAGCAGCGGCAGCGGCAGCAGCGGCGGCGATGGCGATGGCTGTGGCGGCGGCGGCGGCGGCGGCAGCGTTACTTGCAGTGGCAGCTGCAGCGGCGGTGGCGGCGGCATGGGTGATGGCGGCGGGGGTGCGGATGGCGGTGGCGGCGGGGCAGTGAGTGCAAGGGGGCCGAGCTTTTGGCAGGCACGCACCAGGTGCCCTCGCCTGCTGCGTGACCCCGCCGGCGCCGCTGGGTGGTGGCGTCTGGCTCTGGACACTGTGCGGACCGCCCTGCAGCAGGACAGAACCCAGCAGCAGTGGCGCAAGCAGGATGCGGAGACGGGTGTGGCGGTAGACAACCCAGTGGTGCATTGCGCTGGCCTCCTGCTTCCGCTTCACCTGAATACGCCGGAGGAAGGCGGTGGGTGCGTGTAAGCTGCGGGTGGGGAGTGTGAGCGTGTGTGTGGTTTGGCAGCAGCAGGAGGGCAATCAGTCGGGGTGCGGCTCAGTGGAGGATGAGGCGGGACAACAGTAGCGAAGGAGGAGTGCGTGGGCGGATAGCTTGAAGCTCGGCTACGGCGGATGCAGGGGTCGACGGAAAAGGGAGCGAAAGAAAAGGGGTTCACAGTGCTCCGGTACCAGCAAACTGCGGAAGTGGCAGCAGCAATGCTAACCATTGCCTGCACGTGCGCGTATGGGACCAATTGAAACAAAGGACATGCAGGTTGCATAAAAGCTAGGCACAAACTTGTATTGCTGCTACGAGCTGCGGTGTTGACCACGCTCGCATGCGTACGCATGCGCACGTCGCCGCCAGCTTGTGTCTTACCCTCCAAACCTGACAGCCCTCCTGTGCCCTCCTGACCAACGCCGATGGCTGCAGCAGCAGAGAGGATGCTTCCGGCGCCATCCACCCTCCCTGGCCTCCGCGCCGCCCTGGCTGCGGGGTACCTCCCTTGCTTGGAGGCTGTTCTGTGGTGGTGGTGGCGATGGTGAACGGGGCTGCAGACTCAGCTGCTGACAGCACCGCTGCCGCTGTTGGGAACGTGGGTCGGGAGCAGCCCTGCACCTGCCTGCTGATGGATAGGAGGTGAGACACGAGCGCACTGAGCACACAGTGGGCGCCGCTGGCGACATCATCCATGACGGTAACCACAACCCCACGCGCGCCATGCTGCCCCTCGGCACGCACCGACGGTGTCGCCGCTGCCAGTGCTGCCGCCGATGCCGCCGCCGCTGCTGCCGCCGCTGCCGCCTCCTTTGCTTTGTGTACAGCCTTGAGGGCCATGGTCAGCAGCATCTTGCTCGGCGACACTGACGCTCAGCGCCGCCGCCTGCCGTACCTCGCCGTGGCCTAGCAGCAGCTGCAGCAGCCGCCCTTGGCAGAGCGCAAATGCCAGGTCGTCGGGGCCTCGAATGACAAGGGAGTAGTACTTCTTGCACTCGTAATCGATCATGTACGGCACCAGGGGGCAGCAGTTATGGCATGGCTGCCAGCAGTGCCTCAGGCCCTGATGGTGGGAGGCTGGAAACAGCGACAGCGGAGAGCAACCTGCCACTGGCGGCGAGCGAGGGCACGTTTTGGCAGCAGCAGGAGGAGGAGCAGGCTATGCGGCTTGCCGCGTTTGCCCTGCCGCGGTGGATGCATCTGTCTGCTCACGTAATACACGTGTGCAAGTGGCTGCAGATGGATATCCCTGATGCAGCAGCAGGCATGCGGCTCACCGTGAAGGCCGCAGCGGCCATGGCGATTGACGCATGTGATGCCGCGCACCAGGCGGGCAACGGGCGGGCGCTGGGAAGCTGGCGGCAGCTGCTGTACGAAATGACGTCGTACGGGTGGGTACGGGATGCAATGGACGAGCTGCGGCCCTGTGGGCGGCAGGCGGCGGGCTGCTGGCACCGCAAGGGCTGGGAGCCGGCGGGGCCGACCCATGGGACGGTGCCGGGAGTGGCCCTATGGATGCACCCAGAGCCGACCCGTGGGGCACGGCCGGGAGCGACCCATGGGACGCCGCCATGGGCGCGATTGGCAATGGAGGGCGCATGTGGCGGCGGCGGTGGTAGTGGTAGTGAAGTGGGAGGAAGGTGCGATGAGGGCAGCGGGGGTGGCGCGGAGCTTGCGTGCGGCTGGTGGGGCGGCGAGCGGGCGGGAGGGCGTGTTAGCGCATGTGGTGCCTCCGCCGTGCGAGGCGTGGCGCGTGCTGCCCACATGCTGCTACCCGCTGTGCAGCAGCCTGGAGGGGGACAGCGAGGCGGGGAGGGAGCTGCGGTCGTGGTGGCCAACAACGGACCGAGCGGGGGCCGGGGCAGGAGCGGGGGCCAGGTCTGGCATGGGAGCAGGGACAGGGGCGGGGGCGGCGGCGGGGAGTGGGAGACGGGGGAAGTTGTGGGGGCGCTGGCGGCGTGAGTGGTGATGTCAGCGGACTGGAGGGCAGCACTGCACGTGGCAAGAGCGTATAGCGGTCCGGTGGCCGGGACCACGTGAGCGGGGCTCCGCTGCACTGCAGGTCTGCAGCTGGCTGTGCGACGGCTTGCACGCTGGGTTCCTGGAAATGCGGCAGGAGGAGGTGGAGCATGCGAAGCAGCGACGTGGGGCTTGAAGGGTCGCGCGCGTGTGGGCGGGTATAAGTTTTGGGGGTGCCAGCGTGCAGCAGCTAGTAGGGGAGGCGTAAGAGGATCGTGCATGAGGCGTGCATGTTGCGTAGGGTCTTGAGATGCGCAGGATGTCAGTGTTTAGCTGCAAGGTCAGCACGTAGCGAAAGCGGGGACCGGGCGCCGCGGAAGGATAGCTAGGGTAGCCACAGGCCCACGGACAACGTACCGGTATGGATGGCTTTCCAACCGCAGACAACAGGCTGCCGGTATGGTATCGTTGTGCCGGTGTACGGTAGTGGAACTGTGGGCGCTGCTGCGCGTCTTACATGGACACCGCCGGGACTAATGTGCGGTACAACAGCGGACAGGCGGTCCTTGATATATGCGCGCGTACGTGCGCGCAAGTTCTGGCGCATCACGCAGCGCTGCACTTGGATGGAGCATTTTCGTTGGCTGCGACAAGGACGGGCTCTGCTTTCCATGCACTGGGTGTTGGAACTGTGCGGCGGGACAAGGCTGCCCGTTGCCTCTGCCTGTCGCTGCCTACCATGTATGCGACACTGGCTGGTGTGCGTGGAGTACGCGTAAAACGCGAGGAACCGCGTAAGGCGTCAGGGAAGCACGGAAAGGGTCGGAAACGCTGTTGGCATGGGAGGTGTCCTGCACCCTCAGGATGCAGGACTCGGATGCACCGCAAGGGCAGGTCCCGAGGGCCAACAGCCACCACCTGACCTGTGGGGCCTCCGCGGCATACCAGTAAAGATCCGTCCGACTTCCCCGCGCACAGTGTGCGTCGCAGGAACTCCGCTACACGATCAGCCCGCCCAACAGGCCTCAGGAGGTCAGCACACACCCAGACAGCCTGCCCAGCCGTGCCTCGATCCATCATGCGTCGCGCCCCTACGTGCAGAGCCCGCCGTTGGACGGGCCCCGTTCCTACCACTACATGCGTGTAGGTCCATGCCCCCAAGCCTTCAAGCCCCCAGGTCAACGCCCGTGACGGTGCGCCTATACCACGCCTCCACGGACACCCGTCCCTCCGTGTCAGTACGTAACCCTGCCTTCCTCGCACAAATCCTCCCGCCCCACCCCGGCGGCCTGTCACATCAGATCCGCGCCCCGCTTGAGGCCGCATGGCAGCTGCTTGCGGTAATACACCTCCCTCATGTACACGCCCGTGGCCTCCACTCCGTCGTGCGGGGTGGTCTGCCGCTGCAGCGCCTCCAGGAAGCACTGTGAGGGTAACAGAGAGAGGCAGGGGGCAGGATGATGGGGAAGGTTGGGCAGGTGTGAAGGATTGAAGGTAGCACTGGGGGCACCAGGTGGAGGCAGTGGGGTGTACGGGGGAGGGCAGGCCAGATGTGCAGGATTCATGTAGCACTGGGCAACGGCAAGGCTTGGATTTAGTTTGGTCACATTGTGAGCACTGGGGGGCCACATTGAAAGGTAGGGTGGAATGCACGGGAGAGCGCGAGTACCGGTACCGCGGATGCACGCGGCCCCGCTGCTCAGCGGAGTGACAGCGGCATCTGTACCAGGTACTTGGTCGGCCCCCTACCTTCGCAACCAAAAGCAGGCCCTAGTGTCTGTAGCTCGGTATCCAGCTAATGCGCTGACACATGCAAAAGTGCTACCCACCAGCACCAAGCAGCGCAGCTCCACCTGTCCCTATCCCTGTCAACCGCTGCGCCGCTCTGCCGCCAACCCCCCCCCCCACCTGCGCCACGAACAGCTTGTTCCTCCTGCCTCCCCGCATCTTGACGCTGAGGTTGCGTATGCCCACCACGTTGCACAGCTCATACACCAGGTCGGAGCAGTGCAGACCCCAGCCCTCGGGACGGGGCATCAGCCGCATCTGTACGACACAAAGGGCCAAGGGACCGGGAGCCATGTGTCAAGCACGTGTCATACTACTACAGGGCAGTGGAGGCTGTTCCGCTACATGGGAGCACTGGCGCCATGCCAAGCACGTGTCACAATGACGGGCAGTGAACGCGCCTGCGTTGCATGGGGGCCCCCGGGCTGCATCTGCACCATGCAAGAGGGCAGACAGGCGCAGGACACACGCCCCACACCCGGTGGCGGGTGGGCAATGGAAGGCCAGCAGCGGACGGCTGTGCCGGGCCCCTGTTGACCAGCACCGAAGCACTGTGCGGTTTGGGTGTGGGTTTGCCCCCAGCCACCGATCGGCCCTCCCCCTGCACTCTGGCAGCCGCCCCATGCTGCCAACGCCGCATTTAGTCCCGCCGCCCACCAAGCCACCAACTTACGACTAGCAAATACCGTTGCACCCGCCTGGCCCCGCCAGCACATGCCACACTGCATCACTGCCAACGCCACTTCGCTCCCACTTTGCCCGCACTTTCACTCGTCGTACATGCGTACATTGTTAAGTGGCAGCTTCCAACCGTGCACCGCACGAGGGCCCGGGCCCACCTGCAGCTTGTGGAAGGTGTGGTCGATGTGGTGGTAGATGGTGTGTCCGCGGTACAGCGGCACTGCGGTGAGGCGCGAGAAGGCGTCCAGGTGGGCGCGGGCAGTGGACACCTGCGCCGTGTCCGCCACGCCCACGCCCAGGCCCAGCAGGCCCTGGAGGAGGGGTGTGGGACACTTGGGCGTTGGCAAGCAGTTGCAGTGCTGTGTGGGTTCCGGGCGTGGGGGGGGGACGCCGCGGTACTGAATATGGGGATACTACAAAGTGGCCCACGCACTCCCAGCAGGCCCTGAGGTGTCTGGACGCGAGTGGGAACAGCATGGCGTCGTGATGTGATGGGCTTAGGGCGGCGCTCAACCCCACAGCCGTGGTTTACTCCGAGTCAGGCAGCTTAACCCACAGTGGTGCTGCATTCGTGCGGATCTTGGTGGAGCTCTTGATCCAACCGTCATTGGCTCCAGCCGCAGTGTACGTGCACATCTTTGCACCTCAGCTGGCCAAACTGTAGCCGCCGTTCACCCTCGTTGGCCCTAACCCACTTTGCCCAGCCCCTGCCCCCCACCTTCATGTTGCCCACCGCCACCATGCTGGTGTACACCTCCTTCTTGCCGTTGGTGGTGTAGTCGACGGTACGGCGGCAGTCCACCAGCACCTTGTCCCAGCGGCTGCCGTACATGGCCTGCCGTACCTCCAGCGGCAGACCCGTGGCCTTGTCGGACTTGCTGCAGGGGGGAAAGTCGCAACGGCGCAAGCAGAAGTCAACATGAAGCATGGTACAAAAGCCAAGCACGAGGTGGTTTCACCGAAGCACATGCTACATGGGCATTCATTCGGCCCCGTCCGTCATTCCTTTACAAGTGGCACGATGCGCACACATCAGTCCTCCCCGTGACAATAAACAAACCGGGCATGCTTCCGCACCTGCCCATGCCGTTACGGCAAGGCACCCCGCCCCAGTGCACCAGCAGCGCGTCTTGCAACATTGGGCACAAACGCCTCCAGTAGGCAAGGCTGCCGTGCTTCCGGACCCACACCGACGCGTATACGGCACGTGGCAGGGCCGCCGCCACGCACCTAGCTCACAACCCTTGAGGATACCGTAGCGTGCCCTAACCTCTGCAGCAGTAGACCCAGTCGTTGGTGTCCACCCCACGGCATGCGTTCGCGACAACGGCGTGCACCCTTCATGCTCGCTAGCAACACAGGGGCGCACCTGAGGTACGCGGCACGTGCCAGCGCCACCAGCTCCAGGGGATCCGCCGCGTCGTCACGAGCACCCGCCATGGCGCCGCCGCCAGGGCCGCCGCGAGGCGGGCCGCCCTGCGAGGTAGGCAGCAGCGGGGGGCTGCAGCGTCAGGCAACAAGCCACGCAGCCGCCACATCCGCCACAGCTGCCACAAGTTGATTGACCGTCACCGAGGAGTCACCGGTGCCATAGGCCTGGCAACGGCAGGCAACAAAAGCATACGACACTCGGCAACTCCTGACCAGTTCTCTGCTTACTGCAGCTGTGCAGTAGGTACTGGAACATGGCCTACATGCCTCGGGGTCCTGCTTTCGCACTGTGCTGAACGCACTAAACGGCGAACTCACCGCACCGCGAGCCCCCTCATCCGCCACGCCCCCGCCTCCACCGTCCAGCTCTCGCATTAAATCCTGCACGCGAAGCGAGCAGGCAAGCGATGACTGGGCTGAGGAAAACACGCACTGTGCCGTGCAACACCAGTGAGCGCAGAGCAAACAAACAAGAATGCGCGTAGGGGGGCAAATCTAAATCCTAACAGCAGCCCACATCACACCTCATCCAGCAGTTATCATACCACCAGTGCCCCGCCCTCGGCCCCGTACCTCTAAGTCGGGTGGCTCGTTGTCTTTTGGTAATGGTAGGGCATTCTGCGGGCCGGAGGCACCACGTTTATAGGTCTCGCCCTGTGGTGTGGCGGTGCAGTGCGGTGCAGCCGTGTTGCGGTGTGGGGGTCTCAAGGAAAGCGCTGCCATTATGCCATATTATACGCTATGGCTCGTGCCACGTGGCAACATGCTTACTGGGCAGAGGTAACTGCGCGCCGCCCAGGTGCGTGTGTACAAAGGCAACAACACTTGCAGCAGCAGTGCTGTGTGCTGAGATTGGGCTTGCTCCAACGTTGTGCCGTAGCACCGCCAACCGGCCGTGGCCAGGAAAGGTACCACGTGGCAGGGGACGTGGGTGCCATGCAGCTGCTCCCTTGCGATGCAGATGCCCTTGCCGGCATATCGCATATGCCAACCTTGGAGTGCCCTCCCAGCACACCAGCTTACGGCATGCGCAATACCACACCGGGCACATCCGGCAATGGCTACCAGTCTCCGTGTCCTTCCCCACGGCCTGTTGCCACTAAGCCACCATAACGACCCGGACAGACCCAATTCACGCGCAGCCCCATCACATCACTCCCAGCCGCCAGCTCCGTCTGGCGCCAACCCCCGTGCCAGCCCACCCTACTCACGGCCTCCTCGCCGTCGCCATCCTCGGATAGGTCACCCGTGGCCATGCCCCGGTGCTGCGTGGTAAAGGGTGGGGCGGGCAGTGGGTATGCTGGTTGAAGCTGGTGTGCATACTGTGGTAGTGTGGTTCTGTGGTGCAAGAGCTGGAAAGGTGCTGCATGTCATGCGTGCCCATGTGTTTGAACAGGGGGCCATGGTACGGGCACAGCGTGGAAGGGCAGGCGGGCGGCCTGAGGACCAAACCAACCGAGGCCACCAGAATATTTGCAATCCTTTAAGCGGCTCTTGCATGCGGGTAAGGAGTCGCTTGGTCCTGGCTTAGTTTGCATCGGCAGAGGTCAGACCTCAGACGGTACCCGTGGGGCAGGGCCAGCCACGGCACAGGGCCCCACCTGGGAAATGCTGCTCAGCAGTGACAAGCCGCATGAGACTGTTGGCGCAGATGCCGCAAAGCCCATGGACATGACCGGCGAGAACGCAGGAACCTGCAGTAGACGCCGCGAACCGGTGCCAGAAGCGGTGATGGCAAGCGTGATGGAGTCCGGCTACAGCGTCTCTCTTACGGCCAAGTTCCCATTGCAATACACTGCGGCTGGGCGTGGATAGGAATGCACCTGCATGTTGCTTGGACGCATACTCCGCAGCATCGGCATAGAAGAGCATGCTGCCGCTGCCGATGGCGACCGGGACTGTAGTACAGACTTTAGTGCGGCAAAGCCTAGGTTGCTGGTGTTGCTGCCCGACGACTGTCGTGTTGAACCTTGCGTCAGTGCCGACAGCGCTCGGCAGACAGCCCGGAGGGCTGTGCTGCCCCGTTGGGCCATGATGCTAAAGTGTCAATGTGTTTTGCGTAGAACTGTGCACCACTGTCGTTTCTGCCTGCCAAAGCCCGGACTGCAGACGGTTATGGTTCTGGGGCTGAGTACTAATGGCGCACGCAACCAGACTGCTGTCTGAGTCGCAGCGCTGCTGAACTCTAATTATTGCTGTATAATTTTAAGATAAAATAACTGGAAGTGTTCGTAGGAGCGAACAACTATGCTTT
>QAXN01002172.1:1796-13068 GCA_004335795.1 Chlamydomonas sp. 3222 | reverse complement strand
CGCGGACTGCACCATGGCCATGGGTTACCGTGCGCACTGTGGGTTACGAGCCAGAAGCAGCCAGAAGAAGGGGCTGGCACGTTACTATCCCTGGTTACTATTGCCTTTTGATTGATTTCTGGCGAGATTGGGGGCAAACCCAGTACAGGACGGGTAAGTCGACGGTCACAGGGTATGCAGGCTTTGCCACTGCCACGCTCCCCTTTATGGCCTTTGAATGAGGCCCCCCTTAATGCCCTGTGCCATTTTACGTTCATATGTAATGGTTTACACATGCCAGGCGGTCAAGTAGCGTGTTTGCACGTGGCACACAGTGCGCATGCGCAATGCTGGTCAGACCTTACAATTCAGGGCACGACTGCGCATGCGCAATGCTGGTCCACGCACCAGGCGGGTCCATTACTGGCAGGGGGCTCAGCCCAAAAACCCTGCTATACCGGGCGGTGTGGGGGTGGGGCTGGGGACCAGGCTCACGTGGCACCTTGGCACCAGGGCAAGGTGCCCTGCTTGGCACGTACCGTGACCCTTCGTACGCCTGATGGGGTGGTTGCGCTTCTATGCTTCTGTGGCTCATGATACCAGACAAGGTGAGCCGGCTAGCGGCACCCGGCCTGCCGGCCCTGGCGTCAAGCAATGGCTTCCTTGCGTACCAGGACGAATGCAGCCGGATAACCCAGCACTGCCTAGCAGCAGGCAGCAGAGTCGGGTGAATGGCCCTCCTTGAAAGGCCGGCAGAGTACTGCGTCCTTGTTGCATCACGACCAGGACCACGCAGGAACCGCACCCCTTCACCGCATCCTGCTCGCTACACCCATTGCGGCAGGGGAGCAATGAAAAGGCTGTGTACCCAGCCATTCTGCGCCCCTCGCCTGCACACAACTCACTTGCAAGCAGGGCAGTCAGGCCGCCAACACACAAACCGCCCGCTGCACACACTGCCAACGAGTCTGGCCCGTCACGTCGCTTGACCACCCACCTGCCCTGCAGCGCGATAATCTAGCGCTTACTCATTTGCCATTGCGTGCCACAAAACAGCGCCACCCCAGACATGCCAATCCGTTACGTCGTGCCCTGTGCCCAACGTCGCACCACCGCTGCCCCGCTCGGGGCGCCCATACTGGGCCCGCCTCCTCCCCGCCCCTTCCCCTCCCTCCCTCTCCCCCTTCACTCCATATCGATGACGCGCGCCATCTCCTGCACGCGGCTGAGCAGCAGGTCGCCCCGCTTCAGGGTGTCCGCGTACAGCGCGTTCTTGGCGTCTGGCCTGCGAAGACGGGGCAGGGGAGGCGGGCAGGGGCGATGACCGTTTACAGTTACTGGCCGTGCTGTAGCACCCGGAGTAGTATAGTGATAGTGCCTGCACACAAGGGGCTGGCGGCTCACCACAGACTGGTGTGAGGGCATGAGCACGTGCCGTGGACGTGGCGTTCCGGTACGCGGCGGTCCTATACCGCCCTGTCGCTTCAGGCACATCCCGCCAAGTGGAGTCCGCTGATTCAGTTGTGCATGCTGCCAGCCCTGGCGATTGCAGATGCAGTTGGTTGACACTGACAACCCACTCCTCCCCCACCTGCTTGTCTCTACGACGCCCGCCACCTTGTCGATGTACGCGTGCAGGCAGGCTGCCACGATGAAGTCCACCAGCTCGCCGTCCAGGAAGGAGGACGACACGTCGAAGGCGGACGCCATGGACTCCAGGGTGACGCTCTTGTACGACTCCAGGAACTGCCGTACAGGGGGGGAAAGGGGGCGGGCGTGGAGGGTGCAGGGCAAAAAGGTTCGCCGCAAGAAGACAAGAAGCAGGAGGAGGTGCGGCAGTATGCGTTGCAGAAAGCCTGTTTGCAGCAGCTGTGTAACGCCATCAATGGGCTGGGATGCGGTGGCTTGCGTAGGAGCCGCCCAGCGAAAGCAAAAGATGTGTGCGAAAGACGTGTGGGGCTGCAATGCAGTGACGACTAGCCTGAGTGGAAGGTGGGGGTTATGAGTCCACAACGGTCGAGGGAACATGTCTACCCAGTTGTACGGCACGGCGTCGACCAAACACTTGGCGCTGTTCCCCTATCCTTTTCCGTTCATGCTCCCCTCCGCGTCGAGCGCCCTGCCTCAACCGCAACCTCCCACTTGCACTATCTTTCCCTGCCCCCGTCCGCCCACCTGCGTGTCGGCCACCGCCCGCAGCTCCCTGCTGTAGTGCTGCACATGGTGCAACAGGTACAGGTCGCGCCGCATCTCGTCAAGCACCTCCAGCAGGGACTGTGCGGGACGGAGTGGGGACGGGAGCAGGGGCGGCGTGTCACGCACAACTGCTATGCAGCGCGTGGACTCACATCCCACCGCGCTTTTCACACCAACACACGATCCCGGCTCGTTGCCTGAATTCCGTAACCGCCGCCTTGTACAGCAGGCCCTGTACCTTCGCCCGAAGAAAGTGTCCCCCGCACTCCTACGCCTCGGAGCTCAACGCCATACTCCCGCTCCTCCCTCGCTGACCGTCTCCAGCCCATCTTCCTCCCCCAAAAGCCCATGTCCTCACCCTATCCTGCTTCACACTCCCGGAAGGCCCCCGCACGCATGCCGTACCCCCGCTGCTGCCTTCTCCCCTCTCTCCGCGCCCCTCACCGCGTACCGTACAACTGCTTGTACTTGCACTCGTACAGCGCCTGCAGCAGGCGCTGCACGCCCGGCAGGCTGTGGATGACGGACAGAACCTCGGGGGAGTCCACCACGCGCTTCTGCAGCTCGGGCGCGTGGCCGGCGGGGCAGGGCGGGGACAGGGGAGGTCTCTGGAGGTCGGGCTAGGTTGCGTACACAAGCTGAAGCAGGAATGGCGCCGGTAGCGAGGTACAGGGGCCGTCATGCAGCCACAGCCAAAGCCATGTCCTGGCACAGTGTATAAGCTGGTTTCCCCCACTCGCAAGGACAGCGCCACAACCAAGGCAGATATGACTAAGCCAAATTGCCAGTATATGTACCAGTCTAATACCAAAGCCGTGACGTTGTAGAGCGGAACCTGGTCTTGGTGGAGGGGTAGACATGTCGACCGTCGACTCCAGCGGTACAGCAGAACAAAGCTCGTGCGAGTACGCCCACCCGCTCAGCTGAGTAGGACTCACCTTGAGTGTCCCATTGGTATAAAGCTGAGGG
This sequence comes from Chlamydomonas sp. 3222, assembly GCA_004335795.1. Taxonomy (NCBI): domain Eukaryota; kingdom Viridiplantae; phylum Chlorophyta; class Chlorophyceae; order Chlamydomonadales; family Chlamydomonadaceae; genus Chlamydomonas; species Chlamydomonas sp. 3222. The sequence continues at coordinate 9,924 of QAXN01002172.1, read as the reverse complement.
CTGACGAGCCCGGCCAGGCCGGCGGCTCGAAATGCGCCTATTAGCGTGCCTAGCAAAACACGCAAAACGCGACAACAAGGCAGTATGCGGCTCACCTGAGGATAGCCAGAGCCAAGGCAAGAAGGGCAAGCGAGGGGCAAAGGGGAACTGGTGAGACCATGGTAAAGAGCGAAGGCGAGAACAGGGGCAAGCAAATGCACCGTGCCTAAGGCTGAGGGATACAAGGACAACTAATGTAGCAGGGGCGGACAAGAGGCAGACAAGGCCTAAACCAAATTGCCAGTATGTACACATCCCTATGTACACATCCCTATGTACACATAAGGAGTGAGGCAATACACTGGCATGGGCGGCAATGTGCTGTGCCGGCCCCCAGCAGCACAACCTGCACCTTACATGTATGGTGACAGTTTTTGTCATACTGTCCCGTGCCATCCACCCTATCACCAACGACCCAACTGCATGCGTACGCACAAACAAAGCTTCCTGCACCATTACACACGCACAGCTGTGCCCGTCTGTCCAACTGCCTGTGAAAGCCTCATACTGCGCCAAGGCCCCCACATACCTCAAATGCAACAGCCACACCATAAGCCCCATTGCCACCTCCCGTCCCGCCAGCGCCTGCACGGACCCTGCCCCCCGCCTGGCTGCCGCAGCTTCCCTTTTGTGGCTCACTGCGCAGTCCTGCGCACAGCCTGCCCCGCCAGCGCCTCCGTGCCTGCCTCCCGCCCCTGGCCCTGCTGCCAACGTGTTTGCTGCCACCGCGGCCGCTGTGGGTGGTGTCATGGTGGCATCTCCCTGCCACCGGGTGCAACAGACAGATGCAAGGAAGGGTGCTGACCGCCACGCCAGCCCAACACGAACGGTATGTAGCCGAGCCACCCCACCTGCCCATGCGGGGGTGTTGTCCAGGTCCTTGTCAGTGTCATCGTCCTGTAGGTTGCACAGCAGGAGGGCACACACATCGTGTCATGGATTAATAGCAGCTTATCAGTTCGAGACACTGCGCCAGCAAGACAAGTTGCATGCACCCGCCCGTGCTGATTGGGCAGGAGAATGGCAAGCACCACACACAGTTGGGAACATGTCACACTGCATGCTGTACTGGTTGTTGCTTGCTTGGTGCAATTGGGCGTTCGCTTGCACCAATAGGCAGATAGTGCTACTCATCTAGGCCAGCAACCCTCCATGACTGGGAGACACCATATCAGTATGTAAGGTGGGTGAAGCTTCATATGACCAAGGGTGCTGGGTTGCAACGACCGACATTGAGGTGTGCAGGCGCTCCTGCACAAAGGCTTGCCAACTACCCACCATCACCTCCACGACCGTGTAGGGCGTCCCGCTGTGCTTGGCCAGGCAGGCCAGCGCTGCCGCCGCGTGCCTGCTGGGCTCATCCTTGCGTATCATCAGGCCGCGCTTGGGGTCGAAGGTGTGCGATGAATCTGGCGTTCTTGTAGATGTTCTCGATCTCATTCGCAATGTTGTCCTCTGCCATGAATTGGGCAACCAAGGGGCAGGGAGCTGCGTAAGGATGCGACTGGGCTGCATGGCTGCGGTTGCATTGTAGCTGCAACATGGGGAGCAGGTCAGCCTGCTTGAGCACGCGTGGCAAGGACCCTACAGGTCCCCAAGACACACATGGCACCTGCTTGCGGCTGCCACCCATGGTCAGCAGCCTCAGCCCAGCCACCTACCCATCGCCTCCTTGCTCATGCCAGGGCGCACCCAGGAGGGCACGTGCTTCCGCAGGCAGTCCAGCAGCCCTGGGTACTTGCGGAGCACCTGCTTCCAGATCTCGGGACTTGAGGCTGGCGGATTTCCGGAGTTGTCCGTTTCCTGCCAGTCACCCGCCAGGTACCCTGCAGTGATGGACAAGCAGTGCACCGTGAGTCCACTAAGAAAGCCTCCTTGGACCCATTCGACCGTACATACCGTATGATTCCCAAGGTGCATGCCTTTGGCATGCAGCAGCGTGCTCAACCAGCTCTTTGGCGTGTGGGCACTGGCAACTACGCCCGCCCGCCCTCCCACACACTCCTTATCATGCTCGCATATTCGTCCCTACGACCCCCTAGATCTCCGGACGCCCCCATTGGGGCCTGTTCGTACTGCTAGCAACAACTGACGCTGCCGTGGTTGACTCACACAGGAAGGTGGGGTCGTCGACCACGCCCGCCCTTGCGAGCGCGTCTGCCGTTAGCTGCTCCGACCTTGACAGCGCCTCGGTCTTGGCATTAACTTCGTTGCTCTTCGCCGCCAGCTCCATGGCGATGTGTTGGGACTGCTGGGCCCGTGCGGCCGCCTGCGGTTGGACAACGCACGTTGCTCATGGCTCGGTCGGCTGTGACTCGGTGCTTCGGCTTGACTGGCTGTGCTCCCACCCGCTCGGCAATGCGCGACCCACCAGCGACTGCAGCTTGGATAGCTCCTTCATGACAATCGTGCGATCACGACTCGGCAATTGGGCAAGGCACTCTGCGACGACTTCAAGGCTCGTTCCTCCTTCGGCACCAGCAGCCACCGCAAATCGGCGGAGAACCGTGCCGCCAAGCTGCAGTACACTGTGGTAGCTGCCGTGTGCGAGGAGCCCGACTGCGTTGCAGCGAGCGAGGCTGCCGAGCATCATGGTCATCGTTCTGTGAGCGTGCGTTCAGGGGTATGTTTATACTCTTTTTGAAGCTGGCTTATCTTTGCAAGTTGACATAAAAGGTCTCCGGAACTGACTGTTGTCACAAATGAGTTGAGCGTTGGGTGCCGTACATGCAACATGCAATGACCAGCAAGGGGGTCTAACGAAGCTCAGGGCATCAGAACTCTACTCTGCCGGTACATGGCCGACCTGCGACAAAGGGGTTGCAGCAGTGCCAACGTGCCGTTACAAGCTGTAAGGTGCGGGGTGTTGCGGATGTGTGGAGGAGCTGGGAGGAGACAGTAGTCTCAGTCACGGTGCGCCCAACGCTGCAGCAGCTCCATCAGCCAGACAGGACATTCTGGCCGCTCAAGGTGACTATCCCTCACTGCATCCGTCGGCGTGTGCGATTATTGACGGGACTCACACTTCCCAAGCATGTTGTAGACATGTAAGTTTCCAAAATTGGGAATCGTTTTTTTGGCATTTTGTGTTACATTCCAGGTGGTGTGGCCACACGATCCTTATTACTGGTCCCGACCACACCTATCAGGAATTATTATCATGTAGCGTTGCGTTGCTGTTGTACAGCAACAAGAAAACGTCCAACCTGAACAGGGCAGGAATTGTCCCACCATGACTTGAAAACCTGCTCAAAGCGAGCAGAGCCCACTGCTAGACCGAAGGTCGTTATAAGCAGCACACTCAAAGACCACATGATATTCATCCTCAGGCTTTGCAGCAGTACACCTTTTGCACACACGCTCACTGCGTGCACGTGCCTTCATATGTTGGATGCCCCTGCCTTCAGCTGGGATGCGTCTGACACGGGTATGCCTGTTGGCATGGCCACCGGGATGCAAAGGGGGCAATCGGTGGGGCTCAGGGGGCACGCCGCCCCCTTTTGCCCCACCTGGCCCCCCTTTGGGTGATTTGGCAGCGGAACAAGGACCACATACATGCCTAGGGTTGTGCGCAGCTGTATGTCTCGCACGGCGCTAACTGCGCATACAAGCAGTTGGCCTGCAACCCAACATTCAACTTATAGATACATTTCCGGTATGCGCGCCGTACGTCCTTAGGTCTCAATTATACCTTTCCACAGGCACTGCCGTCTCCGCACGGGCCCGGGTACGAAAGTGAGGCAGTCAGACCTGTGCATGATGGGGTCTGCATCGAGTTCGTACACTGGGGCAAGTCAGTCAGACGACTGTGCAGTTATACCATGGTAGCACTCGGCACACAGGCGCCATGGGCTGACAGCTGCTGTTTATCCGTACTGAGCAACCGCGCGCGCATATTGACTTGCTACGGGAGGAGTACACATTCCTGTCTACATGTGATGAAAAGCGTGTATGTCCCCTGCACATTAAAGCAGCTACCGCCTGCGCTCCGGACATTGAGCACATGCCGCAAACACGTACTTGATTTGTCAACAAGCATGCTCTTCAAGCATTCGTGCACCGAGGCGTGAGGCTACATCCAACGGACATACCGTCACATGACACGTGCGGTCTGCTTGCTGAATCCACGTAGACCCCAAAACACCTTCGTGTGATGGCAGCAAGTGTCAGCAGACACAACAGCTGCTACCTCAACACGCCGTTCATCCTCGCTTACTGCGACCATTAGGTTCACGTCAAAATGGCTCTGGCCCGCATGCTGGGCTATGCCGTGGGCCAGAGACGCACGTGCTTGGCGTGCAGCGGTAGCAAGCACTGACCGAGTCGACCAAGACCGTAGCAGCCGCAATCCCTCCTCTTGTAAAAGGTCAGTCGCACCCACGGCCCAAGACGTTGAGTGGAGGCTGGAGTTGCACACACGTGCTCGAAGGAACACACCACGCCACCCGGCTTGCTTGCTTGCTAAACGAGAATCACGCAGACGCCAACATGTATCTGGACTATGCAGTGCACGGGGGCTGCCGCACGTCGCAGCCGGCCCTGTGCCAGTTTCAAGGAATGCAAACACAGGAAAAGGGCGCCCCACGTGCACTAGTCCACAATCGTCATCTCGATTGCGCTCCTGCCCTTGCCGCGCAGCTTCTCCTGCACGGACACCTCCAGCTCATGCGGCCCGGGCAGCGGGCAGTGGGTGCATGTCAGGCGCCGCAGCTTGGGCGACTGGCTTCCAAGAAGAAGCAGCGCGGCCTCTAGAGAGGTGTGGGTTAGCCCCGCGACACGGGACAGGTCGATGCGCAGCTCCTCCAGCGCCGTGAGACCCAGCAGCGCGGGCAGGGCGGTCACGGGGAGACACGTGTCCTCCAGTGTGAGCACCTGCGGCAGGACAGGGAGAGCGTGTACCGGTGTTCTCACAGCCGCTTACCGGGGTGCACCAACCTAGAGGCGCGCCAACATGACACCAACATGCACTGCCTCTGGTCGTTAGTGCACGCATAAGGAAATCTTGGGTAACCATGCAGCTTTGCGTCCCGCTCTGCTGCTTTCCGGTACCCTGCCGCCCCAAACTCACTCTCACGCCCCCCAGCGTGTGGGCCAGGCAGCACACGTCCTCAAACTGCAGGGCCACACAGTGCAGCTCGACCATCTCCACACCGTCTAAGCCGGTGAGGTGCCTCAGCCACTCCACGTGGCCGTCGGGCACGCCCGCCCGCGGCAACAGCAGCTCAGGCCCGCCATCGGCCACCATGATGAAGTTAGCCCATGGGCAGTCGTCAGTGAGCATCGAGGCGAATAAGCTCATGGCAGGCCCCACCGCCTCCACCGTCTCCGGCAGCAGCTGGTTGTCCGGCGTGACGTCCGACATGCCGAAGCGCAGCCGGTATAGGTGCAGGGCGGTGAGGGTGCTGGGCACCTGCAGGCTGGCCAGCAGCCTGGGCGAGAGTGCTGTGTCAACCGTTAGCTCCTCCAGCTGTGGAGGTAGGTGGCTAACCTTGCGAGCGCCATCCTGGGGATGTGGCGGTGGGTGTAGTCCGCCCAGGGCAAGACTGGTGAGAGCGGTCAGAGAGGCCGCCTCGGTGGGGTGCAGCCACAGCGTGGGGCAGTCGAGGTCCTGCAGCTGCGGCATACAGCACAGGGCAGAGAGGAGCGAGGCGCGGTGCACCTCCCGCACCTCCACCCAGGCGGCGTGCTGCTCGCCGTCCTCTTCCTGCCTGGACCAAGCATCCCCGTGGTCTTCGTAGCATGGAGACAGGTGCAGTCGCAGCTTGGTGAGTGCGGTGAGGGCGCTGAGGCGCGCCAGGATGGTGACGTAGGGGGCCAGGGCCTCGGGCGATAGGTCCACTGGGTCGACACAGGCCCCCAGGTGCAGCGAGCGCAGGCTAGTCAGCTGCGCTATGGGCGATACGATGCCATCTTCCTGCGCCGGAGAACCTGCATAGGTATCGAGCAGGACGCATCGGGAGAGCAACAAGAGCGTTTGCATTCAGCTTGTATAAGCCACCGCTAACGCTGCTGCCTACATACCTACAATGCCCTGCTTGCTGCCTTGTTGCGCATCCACACTAGGGGGCATCTAGGATGTAGTTGCTAGGATGGCAACGAGTTAGCGCACTGTGTGGTCCTCGAGACATGCGCAGGTGCAGTGCATCAGGTTGCCTGCACGCGCTCCTCCACGCTCCTCACACTTCCACGCACGCTTACACCACCACCCGCAACAACTTACCCAGGTAGTACCCGTCATTCGGGTCATCACCCTCCGCCTTCCGCCCCGCCTCCACCCTGAGGCTAGTGAGCGCAGTGCAGTGGCGGAGCGCCTGGAAGGCCACCGAGGGCCAGTGGTGCACGCCCCCACACAGCTCCAGCTCCGTCAGCCGCGGCCCGCACAGCGTCAGCAGCTGCATGGCGCCGTAGTAGTACTGCGACGCTGCGCCTGTGTCGTTGTCTGCTTGCGGCAGGTCGTTGTCTGCCCACCCGAAGTCCAGCGTCAGGCTGGTCAGGCAGGGAAGCGACCTGGCCACTGCCGAGGCAATGTCGGCGCTCATCGGCACACCGCCAATGAGTAGCAGCGTGGTCGCCGGGCAGCCAGACAGGGCTTCCATGACAGCCAGCCTACCCGGCGCATGTAAGAGAAGCAACGGCAGGCGTTTCAGGCACAGGCGTTTCAGGCAGGAGGGCGGGACAGTGGTCGTGCTATGTGGTCAAAGGCGGACATACCCGCTAAACCCTCCTGCTCTTTCAAGGCCTTCCGTCCCAAGTCCCCACAGCCGGTCACGCAGCAAAGGCAGCTGGTAGCAAGGTCCCTCTGCTTGAAGCACCATGTTGCTCTTGTTTCATGAGTTAAGCGGCAGCCGCTGCTGTCACGCATCCTCAGCAGTCAGCCATGTACCTACGCACTGCAAGGAGGGCCGTGCCCGGGAACTGCAGTACACCTGCACAAACGTTTTGCGGCAGAGCCCAAAGCCCCACGCGCCCGTACCGATCACAACTGGAGCACTTACAGCTGCTCCTCTCGCTCCTTCGCTGGTGGGAGGGCCCCGCCGGCCCGCCAGAAGCGCAGTCGCAGACACTGCACCCGCGCTCCCCGCCTCCGTGCAGCGGCGAGTGACGCGCGCAGCTCGTCCGGCGTGGGAGCACGGCACGCCGGTGCGTCCTCGCCTCTTCCAGGCCCTACGTCGTCGTCCAGGTGCATGTTCCTGCTCAGGCCGCGCATATCGGGCTTGCCGTGACCCAGCCGCACCACCAGGTCGGTGATGCGGGAGTCATGGAGCGTGCGCCCCGTGCTGCTGGTCTGGCGTATTGCCTGCTCCGTCTCAGCTGACAGGTGGTTCCATGCGATCCCAGCTACTTGGTAGAAGAGGGTGGCGGATATCTGCGGCATGGTGGGCAGGGCGGTGAGCCCCCCACAGACCGTGCCTCGTGCCGGCTGATGCCCTGTGCCAAGTGCCTTGCAGCTCGACCAGGTCAGTTGCAGCGGTGCAGCTCTTACGCAAGCTAAAATCCCCTTGCTGCAGTCCAGCGTTAGGATGATACGCAGCTGACCCTGCCTCACCTGTTCTGCGCGGCTCATCGTCGCTTTCGCCCGTTTACAGGCAGCAGCTGGGCGAAGAAAGAAGCTCTCCGATAGCACCCCACCGATGTGATAGTATCAAAGCTCTTTGCTGACCTTCTGTCGCCGTTGCAAGGCCCTTGCAAGTTCAAACTCGCAAAGCGGGAGGGCTGTTGCTTCTAGCCGCAGTATACGGAATGTGATGCTTATCCACATAACTTGAATAAAACGTTTATGCTGAATCATGGACGCCAGGCACTCGGCGCTCGCTTCGCGGCTGAACGCTGAAGTTCGGACGACAGCGCACGTGGCTCACAACGTGACTGCCACACCACGTCATCTTCAGTACCGTCCGGTATACGCCCTTTCCTACTATACACCGGTGTGGACTGTGCGTGGGTGAGGCGGTGGGGTTCGCCCGCTCACAGTGGGCCCCCACAAAGCAACCATCAACACGTTCCTCTCGACATTAGGCGCATGCTGAGGAACCGCGAGCCTCCCTTCCCAGCGCCACACCTTGCCCCCACTGCGCACGGAAGGGCGCCC